>JAQGAA010002747.1:0-12056 GCA_034696425.1 Isotoma viridis | reverse complement strand
TTGGTGTTCGTCTCGAAGATGTAACTGTAGCTGGTTTAGCTTTTCGTCTTGGGCTATGAAAATCTACAGTTCGCTTTCTTTTTGATCCATGGGTGGCTGCAGTCCCTTCCGTTTTTCGACTTGGCACTTGGCGGGCTTCATCTCGACCTGGTGTTTTATTTGAACCATGGGAGGCTGCGGTTGATACGGTTTTTCGATTTTTACCAGGGGGACTTTGGCCGAGGGAAGCTGAAGATGGTGTTCTTTTTCGGGCTGAACCTTGGAATACTGCAGCTGTGGCTGGCCTTTGAATTGAACCATGAGAAGCTGTAACTGAGGTTGGCTTTTGAGTTGGATGCTGATGAGAGCCTGAAGGGGGTACTTTTGTTGAACCTTGGGTTACAGAAGCTGATGTTGGCAACGACCCTCTAGCTGAATGTTGAGATAATGAAACGAGAGAGGGTCCAGGGTGTTGGGCAGATTTTTGAGTTAAACGTTGCGACACTGAAAGAGTTTTTGGGGATGAGGTAGATTTTTGGGTTAAACGTTGCGACACTGCAGGACTTTTTGGGGTTGGGGTTAATAGTTGAATTAAATGTTGCGAAACTAAAGTAATTTTTGGGGGTAAGAGAGGTTTTCGAGGTAAACGTTTCGAAACTGAAAGTGTTGAAGCTGGGGTAGATTGTTGAGTTAATCGTTGCGGCACAAAAGTAATTGTTGGAGCCGACTGTCGGGCTGAACTTGGAGCAGAAGCTGGAGCAGAGTTCTGCCTTGATACTATTGAAGGAGCCCGAGAACTTGAGGGTTTGTTCGAAGTAACTGTTGCTGCCTTTGAAGTACCCGGAGCATTTACCATAAAAGTCTGGGTTATAGGCTTAGATGAATGATAAACCGGCACTGACGCAGGTACAAGTTTTGGTGTCGACGAAAGTACTTGTTGTACAGCATTCTGTAAAAAGGCTGGCGAGAGATAAGTTGGTGACGAAGGGATACAGTTAACATAGTTTTGAACTTGTGGGTGAGAAACATTTGCATTGCTTGTCCCTGTTGTTGGTAATCGATTTAATGAAACTGTTGTCCCAGTTGTCATTATACCAGCCTTTTTTGTCAAACTAGTCTGCAAAGAACCTACAGTTCCTCCACGATCCGGTGGTTTCCCTAAAAAATATGAAGCTATAAATTACTCACATTTCACAAGACAAATCATGATAATCCTTAACCAAAAAAAACACTTTTCATTCTCAAACTACAAAAAATCAAACTGTACTCAATTCGAAACATGTATTACAACTGTGGGAGGGTTTGTGTAACCAGTTTAATATGAGAAATGTGCCAAAATGATTAACAATCAACAATAATACTCTTTCCAAAACAATGTAATTTAAAACCATGAACCATCCACATTATTACACAATCTTACCCGAATTAATTATACCTGAATTTGCACTAGGATTAGTGGAAGAGGCTGAGGATTGAAATTGAAGATAGTCCGGAGGACCTCGAACTGATTTCTTCATTTTGTGACTGACTATACACTTAACTACTTCTAAATTTAAATAATAATATCAAAATTGGTTTGAATTTTGGGCACAAACAAACACTTTTTTTTAATTATTTTAACACACACTTGAATGAGCAAATACTTTTATTTGTTTTGTAGTTGCAGGCAGTTGTGTTTTGTTGCCTTTTGGTTGTGTTGAATGTTTCTGGTGAATTGAAATGAGAGTGTAAAAGTGAATCTGAAAATAAAAAAGAGAGTAGAAAAAGCCGTCATTGAAATGTGTTTAAGATTAGCGGGCTTTGACTTAGTGAGGACCCTGCTAGTGAAAAACCCTCATCCCGCTCTCTTTCAATACTAATTTTATGAACACATTCACCCGGGTATTAAAAAATACAATTCGACCCAAAAGTGGAATAAAAGTGCCCTCGCGTAATTGTGAATTGGTAATTATTGACACTTTTGTAATTAAGATTTAAGATTTTTCGATACCAGTGTGGATACAGTGGAGAGTTGAGAGTAAAAAGTAAGTTTTTATAAGTTCCTTTGTTGGGCAGATTTGTATTAAGTTTTTATGTTTTTATTCAGTTTTTTCAACTTTTGAATTCACACATGGTTGTTGTGGGTTGATGTCGGTTGGGTTGGGGTACATTTTCTAAGTTCGTTGTTTGCAGTGTTGCCTGGACCTGGAAGTCTGGAGTGAACAAAATCTTTAAGCTGGGTTAAAATTGTGAATTCAGAATTTGGAATTGCAAATCAAATCAGAATCTGATTTGATTCTGATTATCAGATGCTCATTTTATTGTTTAGTGTAATATGTAATAAATATCAAATTAAGCAGTGCAGTTGTTGTTGTAATGATGATTGTATATTGTATATTTCTATGAAAAAACTTTAATTATTTACAAATTCATTTGATGTCTGAATTATGATCACAGGTAGGCCTTAATTTTGATACTTTAAGTGGGAACAAGAACGAGGATAGTCATAAATTAGAAACAACCACAATGAACTTCGGATCCGATCGAGATCAACCTACGGGAAGCACTATGTTTAGCTCACCTGGAGGAATGGATGGACCTGGAGTCCCTGGGGCATCTCTTGACTTACCGGATATGAATGCTCAGGACTCGGCTGAACTTCAACAGTTCCTTGCGATGGAACAAGAGAAAGCTAGGATGAGGGCGCAGGTGAATATAATATGTGCATCATAGTTGGCCTCACTAGTCAGCGTATTCTCAGCTAATTGTTCTCAATGTCTTTAAACATTTAAATAGATTCAAGCGATGACTGATCTTTGTTGGGAGAAATGTATGGGTCAACCAAGTTCAAAATTGGAATCAAAAACTGAGACTTGTATGGAAAATTGCGCACAGCGATTCGTTGACGTCTCTCTTATGGTAACTAACCGATTTGCCTCACTGCTACAGCGGCAGGGTAATATGTAATAGCTAAAATTAAAGTCTAGTCCGTTAGAATACTAAATGTAGATTATAAGAATACTTTCGATACAATGTCAATCATCAAGGTCATTAGATTTTTTATAATCACAAATATGCTTGACAAATGATAATAAATAATTGAGGACTTCAGGAACCAAAATGTGAAAATCTGTGTTTCTGTTCGTCTATTTTGAAGACAAAAATATACGTGCTCCGTACGTACAACATGTACAACATTGTTGGAAAAACCTATTTCTCGTTGATTCAATTAATGGTGAGATGAAAAGACACTAGCTAACTTAATTAGTAAAAAGGCTGCTCTATCGATAAAATTATAGCTGAGACGCTTTTCTTTATATTTGCATTTAAATAGTTTCCATTAAGATAGAAATAATTTCAACACTCAAAAAAACGAGCATGTAGCGAAGAAATATCGGGTCTTATCTCTAAAATGCCGAATAAGACTAAATACTCAGAAATTCAATTGAAAATAGTTATTCAAATTGCATTTGCATTCTGTAATTTATTTTTCAATCTTCTCCAAGCCTTTGTTGAACGAGGCCAATAGTTCCAATCGACTTCTCATTGCACACCTGCACAAACTATATTACTATATAGTTTTGTAGTGTTTAGTAGCTCAAAATTATGAATAGCAGTAGTAATTTTCTGATTTTCTCTTTTGTCACAGGTTTTTAACATTACAATTTCACCCTAATCATACGACGACGTTCTAAATTGTTATATTCTTTCTAAAAGATGTTTCAACTACAGCGGGGGGTTTCACTCAACAGCTCATAATTTAATAAACTAGTCGATTTCCGACCGATATTAATAAAGAATAGGTATTAGATATCTAGCTAGATAGGTAAATATATGAAATACCCGAGTTTGTATATCTTTGTTTAGAAAACTTTACCGTGTTTTAACCATAAAGTTACTTCTTAAACGAGACAGTTATTACTACTCATTAAATTACTCTATCTCTAATAATATTTACAAGTATAGAAGAATCACTGAAGAAAACTACAGCCCATGTATTGTCACTGTGAAAAATGAGAAACGACCAGCAAGGAAAAGACACATGTCGTATGCATGCAGCTGCAATGAAATATCTTTTTCGGACGTTATTTGACTATTACTACTATATTTTTCGTCACAAAATAATGTCTGAGATTATCTATGGTATAAGATGAGATGATAAATAAATAAGATAATAATTAATCAGATTATTAGAATTATTTAAAGTAACAAACGCTTCAACATTATTAAAACATTGACAATACAAGGGCAAAATAGCACTCGACGTATATGAATTATCAAAGTATTATATGATGCAGTTATGCATATTGTGATGATATATTTACTTATAAAAAAATCATTCAAAGCCGGAATCGATTGAATATAACAGTTTGTTCAACACTTGGAATTTGGTTTGATTATATAGTGATACATACTTGTAAATTATTAGAAATCTTCCTTCGTAGTAGTAATTTCGCTACTCTACAATTACAAGACCTTGTTTCAATTTGGATGATGCCACATATGTTGCAATGTTAATGTCGCTTTTCATATCTTACATAATAATATAGATTACAGTCAGACAAATAAATGCTTTCATTATTATTGTCTGGGTTTTCCTGCTGGTGGGGCCTGCTTTACTTGGAGGATGATGGAACGCATTCGAGAAATGTCTTTTGTATGTTTACTCGCTTTAGGATTAAAGTCACAGAGTTTCGCAATTCTCTCCCATTCTGTTCCAGGCTCCATTGGCTCTGTATCTGCAACCAGTTCCTTTTCAGCACTCCTGCAAACAAAATTAAAACAGTTAATATTCTACTGTAATTATAATCGCAAAGGTTATAAGCCAAGAAAACTAATTAATCTACACACACCATATTGCTTCATAGATTTGTTTTCTGAAAAGATATTTTACCCGATTTCCTTTAAAGCCGGATATTCTTTTACTTGGAAACTTTACAATGTTTGCGATAACATTGACTACAGTTTCGTTTTCAGAAAACGCTTCCATGACTATTACAACAAAAATTACTACACATCAAACTATAAACTAGGTAATTCATTTCTAGCATTAGAAACTGTTACCGAAGACACGAGTTAGCTAGCAATGCTGCGACTTCAACATCAACATATAGCTTTCAGTTGATTTCACAACATTTATGGCGATATTTGAATTTATAGTGCGGCATACAGCTAGGCTTTATTTCCCTTGTTATCATCCATTAAGTTAATTAATGGAAATTAAATCACAAGGGTTGAAAGTGAGTATAGTGGAATTCAAGAAGTTCAACAACATTTAATAATAACAAGCATACGTTACAGAAGGTTATCCATATTGCTTTACAGGATCTGCTTGCTGATTGTACTGTGCTGTCTAATTCTAGCTTAAAAATACTCAGCGTGAGCGTGATTTCAGGAATACACCATGCTCCAGGAGTTAATGGAAAATAAAGCTTCAAGAAACTAAAAATAAATTTGAAATTGACCAGAAGAGGTGAGAAAATCTCACGTAGTAGCATTTCTTCACAATAAAATACAGTAAAAAAGTAATAAAATGCGATCAAAACAATAGTGTGAGCTTATGTGAAGAGAATTACAAAACAAACATGTGTAAAAAGTATACGTTGTAATCATAACCAAAATCAACTATAATGAAAGAACGTAAGAATAATCAGGTATATTGATCACAAATACAAATACAATACGATACGATATAACGGTACAATACGTAATGCTCATTTTGTTCCGAGTCCTTACTTTGACGCTTCCCTAGGATTGGATGAAAGCATGGAATCAGTAAAAACAATTTGATAACGATTACTCGTCTGTTTCAAAAATCATTCACCCAATTAATTTAAACATTTTCACATTTAATTAACATACAAAGAGAGAAAGAGTGAAACAAAGCAGAATGAAGTTTAAGAGTTATAGCTTTCATTCGATTTCCAAAAACAACACTCATACTCACATACATGTATCCATAAAAATGTACAAAAACTTGAATTTGACTTATAAAGAGCGATGTGATGTCAATTTTTATCACTAACTCACCTGTTTGCGTTACGATTCTTTGCCACTTGTTCATCATGATTCGTGTACCATTCCTCCAATTCTTTTCGAGCTGCTTCTCTCATTTCCGTTTTTCTTTTTTCTTCTTCTTCATCTATGGGACAGAGTAAAGGGAAGATTTAGTTTTAAGCATTCTAACAATTATCAGTGACAAACGACCAATTATACAAACCTTTCTCTTGTAATCGTTCTTGCTGTTCTTCTCTCCACCGACGAATTTTTTCAGGTTCTTCCCGAACAGGTCTTGAAAGAGAAGACTGATTAAAAGCTGGTGATGGAGAACGACGAGCTTCTGTAAACGAAATTGTACAAGCTTTAGAAAAATCTCTTTAGTTAATATTATTTTTTAAATGTTGGAACTGTCAAGCAAAACTTTTGGTAAAATAAACGTGTTGTAAGTGCAGAAAGTTATTTGTTTTCTTTGCTTGAAACCAAAACTAAAACAAGCTTGCCAAGTAATTAATTTTTTTTTCGGACGGCATTGGCCTTGAGCGAGGCCCTTACTGATCATGCACAGGTAATAAAAAAGGTGTCGATTATAGGAAATAATATTGCTATTTTGCTTACACGACGTAAAGAAAGTGATTTGGAAAGCAAGTAAATGTTGTGTGCAAAAGTAAATATGATATAAGTATGCCTTTACAATTTTAGAACCATGTAGACGATTCCTAATTTACTGCAGTTGTTTTAAATTCAAAATAAGCCTGCCTTGTTTAGAGTTTCCCTTTAAGTGAGCGTTTGATCTAATCATAGAATGAATGACATTCATTTTCTTCATTTATTCTACAATTCAAACTGTCTGAGATTCCAACCAAGTTGTTACTGCATTTCATGAATAACCTTCTCTCTGACTTTACAAACCATTAAAGTAAGTAGCATTTATATTTTTGAGTTACTTCAGACATGGATACGTTTTTGAGAAAAGTCAACTATCATTTTTCAAATAGGTACTGAACAATAACATAAAACATTTAAAACCCATCCTCACTAACTAACTCAAAGTGCATCTTTCTGCCAAAAAATTTAATACGCCGTATTCATCATTCTACTAGCTGAAAACCTACTTACATCCTTTTTGATGATAAAAACAACAATATATAATATAATGCATATCACCCTGTGATGATGATGAAAGCTTCCTTACTTTTTATGAGCAGCGGATATGATAGTGAATCACTGCACTAAACAAGCACAATATTATCATGCAATAAGACTTTTTAGTCTCTCTCTATTCACATCATGCAATGTAAAATCAACGAAGCGATACACTCCCACTGTTGAAAACAAAATTATTATAATACTTAGTTCATTAGTTTACATCATATTGGCAACAGCTTGGCTGTAAACACCGAACTTTGACCAATCATCAATTTTCATCGGAATTGGAATCAATCAATTCTTCTAGCTTAAAATTACAATGAAAAATGGCATTAAGTGCCAAAAAAATGAACACAATTTTGGTGTGGACAATGATTTATCAATCAATTGATTGACGTATATACTGCACTTGATTTAGAACTCGCTAAGAAAATTAAACTTTTTCTGTGTATGATTCTTGCTTGACGACATTTCATGAAATGTCCTTAACTTCAAAGAAACAGAACTAACAAAATGCGATTTAAAAAACTGACAGATACCACGACGTTAATTATATCCTTATAACCTTACCTCATACTTCGTTGTCAATAACAGACAATTTGGATCGAATATCCAGTTACTCTACAAAAAGTTACTAAATACTCCTATCCTACAGAAAATTAAAATTAATAAAGTAAAATTACCATCGTTATTGAAATCATAATCAGCAGCAGTGCCGTTATCGGCGCCGCTATTAAGCCCTGCCGTATCAACATTAGAATGGTTGACCATTTCAAATCCCGAGTCGAATTCATTCTCCCCAGGAACCAAGCCTTCCTTTTCTATTATTCCATCAGCAATTCAACAAAAGGCCACGGAAAAGGTCATCAGCCGCACCGTAAAATTGCAACAAAAGAATACAACTTCACGATTAGGATTTAGCCAGCATTCCGTGGCTTCATAAATCCACAAACAAAACTTACAAAAGAAATACATGTCACAGAATAAAAAAGGCATCGACTGACAGTATATTAGTCGAAAAAATGATATTCACATGAAGTTAGCAAAAAAAGTCGTGCATTTAAAAAATCAAATAAAATGAGAATGACGACACTGATTGGAATAATAAAATCTTAAACATTTCTATTCAAAATAAATTAAGAAAGCTAAGCAGTTAGCTATTGCAATTTGGATGCAGAGGATAGATAAAAATAATAGGTAGATGGTTTTAAATATGAAGGTTGTAGACTTGAAGATAAATTATAGTCCAAGAATATTACAATTTGTTAATTATGTTAATTACAAAACTAACAATAAAAGAATATCTATGAAAGACGATTTTGTTTGTTTGTAAGAAGAGAACCGACCTGATGAAATTCCATTAGAAACAACAGGTTTAATGTCATCTTCTAGGCCTGCCAGATCTTCTTGTTCTCTGGCCAAAAACTCAGCAGCTGGATCTGCCTCTGCATCTGGAACTGTTGAAGCAGCACCGAATGAATCCGTGAAACCGTCCATTATTAAATCTAAAGCTGGTCCACTATTTCAATCTTCCGTTTAACCTAAAAAAAGTCAGAAATTTAAATTGAGATACACCAAAGAGATCAGTTTAAGATGCATTCAGACAGAGTCATAACAAAATCAAAGTCAGAAAAAAGTTTGCATTTGATTTTTTGATTTCGATTCGAAACATAAACTTATCAGCTGGAACCTGGAAGATTTGGAGGTAGGCGTGATTGATAATGAATAGATTCAGGGTTCATGTAACTTTTGACAAAAAATTTAAATATTTATCATAGAACTCAATTTGTATTACATTAAAAGACATAATACGGATCGTTTTTCTATACAATATAAGAGCAAAACTGAAACAAAAAAGATATTCAATTCCATATTCGATTTCCCAAAGTGACACATATATGTAGTGACCCGTCCCGTGCTCTTAATTTGTAAAGCGAACCGAAATTATGTTGTATGTTGTCTTGTTTTGTGTGCCGATACTCATACTGCAGAATTAAGTCATCTTGGACTTTGTTTCTCTTAATTTATACAATCAAGTAAACGATACACAATAAACCACTGATTTCTACAGGTTCCGGCTGATAACTTTATAAAAAAATTGTTTCAGTGAATTTTTAGCAAAATGAACATAATAATTAATTGCAATATTCTATTAATTATCCTTACCTCACCACTCTTAGCCTCCAATCCAACCCAATTCAAATCTCCTTATACTATTGTACCGTTAAGATTTAAAAGCTGAAATTACAATTTAAAGTCTTCTCTTGAATGTAAACGAAACTCCGATCCACTGTGAAGACTGTGACTATGGTTGATGGTGTATATGGTGTGCACCGGAACAGACAGTTGACAGACCTCAGATATTAAGTAGATAGATCTGTAAAAAAAAATCAATGGATTTATTAAAAAATTCAATTGAATATGGTTGATAAAAATTGAGACTAGAGAAACGGACAGGGACCTACAAGGCTACAACAACCTATGACCTACCTTTATACAGACTTTTAACTTTGACCTTTCAGACAGATAAGCGTCTTCTGTTAGCAGGAACGAAAACTGAAAAACTATTTTTCAAACTTTTCTATCAATCTGCAACTGCATCCACATCTGTCTAAAGCTAACCAAATGACAGAATTGAATAAAAAACATAAATCCTCCCCTAAAAATGAAATCGATCTATACGTCAAAATCCACCTGACTGGTAAAAGTTTAATTTTTACACTTTTTATACTTGATCTGTCTTATATGAAATTGGAGAAATGTCAAATTCTAGCTGGTCAAAAAATATGAGTTTATTGGGTCCGCCCCGTATCCTATTTTCTCTTGTAAAAATCCTTTGATTTATCTAAGTCTGTGTCCTCTGTCATTTTCTAAAAAACCAGTCTGGGTCCTTAAACTCCCTGCAAAGTTATTACTTAACCCTCCCAAGTGCCCCTGTCCACTATGCAGTAATGTAACTTATCGAAAAAAAACTTACCGATACAAGATAACTTCTTTCGATGAGTTGTCCGCTTGTCCTTAGCTTGAAATATCTATTGTAAAAAAACCATCAGATTGATGAACAAGAGAGGAATACTACTAGAGTACACTGACGTTCACACTGACTGACACTTACTACTACGGGATACATACACACACATACACACACACTCATTCAGGCTACTGACAAACCTGATGATGACTATACCCCTACTGGTGGGCTGGTGGTGGTGGTGGTATAGCAAAAAGTCCTTATGATGATGATGATGACACCGACACCTTACAAAGTAAAATGCAATGTAATGCTAATGTAGCGTAGTAGTAGTGGTGTAAGTAGTGGTGGTATCAACAAATACTATCAAACCTTATGCAACCCACAAAGCCCACAATGCATTTTTTAGCAGATGTACTATGTGAGCCAAATCATACATAAAAATTGTTAAAAAACCATGTAGAAATTTAAAAGTGCATGGGATTCATACAACTCAAGCTACTAATAATTCAATAGGAAATGGGCAGGTTAGAGTTATACGAGACGAGATGCTAGATCGACGTGAAGAGGTGAATTTTGGTAAAGGATGGTGGTGTTGGTGTGAGATGAGGCTGTGATGATCAGGTTAATTATAAAAAGGAAAGCGTAAACGCTTAAGCGTTGATCGCTGTTTTTTAAATGTATGAAAAAGGTTTTATGAATTTTATAGCATTTTGTTAAAGTTCATTGGGTTTAGTTAGGGTTTCGGGTTTTGTTTAGCTTTAAAAGCAAGCTCCGCCTTTTGATAAAGGTTTCTGTATCATTTGATATTACTTTTGTATTCGTCATAACCCGAAGTACCAAGTGCCAAAGGCACAAAGGAAGAAACAAAGGGCGTGGAAAAGAAGCCGGTATAAGTGTGAGTGTGAATGCAATTTCACGAATGAGAGTTGCTATAAATTCAGTGGGTAATTTGAGTTATTCTGGAAAGTACTATTGTGCATGCTTTTATCCCTAAAAAACCCACACTGACTCAAGCCTCATTGCTCTCCGGTTTCTCAATCTTCATCGTCTCCCATTCATCCGTGGTGGTTCGTCTTTTGTGTGTGCTCTGTCTGTGAAATTTTATAACTTTGTGATTTCCAGGAAACAATTACTTTATTAAGTTGTATTAGTTAATTAACTAGTTAATTTAATCAATTAGCAAAATGGTAAGTGTGTTTTTTAACTTTTTTGTGTTGTTTTAAGTAAGGAAAAGTCATTTTTGAATGACATTTGGTTTGGGTGTTGAAATGGACTTTTTTGATGTGTAATGTTTAATAATGGCGTATTGTTGGTGGGCCTCCGTGTACTTGGATTTTTTGTGATTTTGAACAAAAAATTGTTATTTTGAGTTTGATTCAAAGTAAAATGAATTTGAACTTTGAACTGTTGCTAATGATTTACTGATTATGGATTTGTTTAGGTTTCACTTAATCCCGTTCGGATTCTTCGGGCTGAGGCTGACCAAGAGAAGGCCGAGATCGCACGTATGAGCAGCTTCATCGGAGCTATTGCTATCGGTGATTTGGTCAAGTCAACTTTGGGACCTAAGGGTATGGACAAGATTCTTGTTGGAATGGGTCGAAATGAAGGAACGGTTAGTATTTTAGATTTAATGCTGAAGATGTTCATTGCGATGTATTTTTTGTTCAATACACATTGACTACTATGGGGTACTTTGTGTTTTTGATTTTAGATTGAGGTTACGAATGATGGAGCAACTATACTCAGAGCTATAGGGGTAGACAATCCAGCGGCGAAAGTATTAGTTGATATGTCAAGGATTCAGGATGAAGAGGTTGGTGATGGGACCACGTCCGTTACGGTGTTGGCAGCCGAATTACTTCGAGAAGGAGAGAAGTTAATTGACATGAAACTGCATCCTCAGACTATTGTCAGTGGGTGGAGGAATGCTGCGAAAGTAGCTTTATCGTCTTTGGAGAGCTCAGCAAATGACAAT
>JAQGAA010002746.1:0-12056 GCA_034696425.1 Isotoma viridis | reverse complement strand
TGAGTTTTAGATGTGATACATTTAATCGATACAGCTAACAATATCCGATATAGAGATATTTCCGAGCGTCTGCAGACCTATCACTTAATAAAAATCAAAATTTTCTTCAAGATTATGAGATAAATATTGTTAAATTAATAAATGGTAATTAAATTATATTGCTCAACATCAAAATCAACTTCATTGTCAATCTACTAACTTCCGTGTAGCTGTGTTGATGTATTTACTTCTACCACAAATAATAATTGATTAAAGTGTAATAAACTTTTTTATTAGAAAAAAAACATTGCGAGATAAATAAAATAACAATGTACAGATTAAATGTATGAAATAGTTTTAAAATATAAACTTAAACATAAACTACTCCAGCTGTCAACCGTGTTTATCTAAATGCAGTGCTTCAAACTTTCTGGAAACTGAGTTAAAATTGTTAACATCAATAGTATCGAATAAGTATATACACAAATCTAAAACAGAAGATATTTAGGTAATTGAATGGAAATGCAGTACTTTGAAACAGGGCAATAAAACTGACCTACCTGATATTTCTTAAAAATCAATACTCTGATGAGGTTTTATGGAAAGAAAGGCGAGGTCAGTTACCTGACACCTGGATAAGAGCTTATCCTACCTACATAGTTGCTGAGTAATTAATTCCATACCATCAAATCAAGTGATAATCAGCAGAATTCATTGTACTCAAAGTTTTTGGAAGCATAAGCTTATTGTATTTGCATTTTACCCGTTTTACTCTGAAATTTATGGGCTTCAATAAAATAAAAAGTAGTCAAAACTTTTGAAAACAAAAAACCATGACCAAGTTAACATATATTTTATTGATGTATTTTTATGGATTAGGTCACTCAATAAATTATGATAAATATTATTGTGGAAAAGTCATAAAAGCATTATTATTTAAAAAGTCAAAAATAGTAAAGTAGGTTTGCTGAAAATCGTGAGGTACAAATACTATAAACGAGCTTATTATTGTCAGTATTCCCCGTATATTTTGGAATTCGAAACTGCAATTTAATTTGTGTCAGAAGTACCTACACTCAATGTGAAGTAGATTAGCCGGTCTACATACTCCCAATCTTAAATCTTACATAAAACAAGAATCTCTACTATTTTGAGCTCTACCCAAAGCTAAAATGAATGAATCATTTTTAAACTGTCTAAATTAGAATTTCATTTTTAATTATTGTAACGCTGTTTCTGTATCTGTGACTTTTTGTTGTGTACTCTTTAGGTTAAAGTGTTTTTAAAAAATTGAACTTATTACAAGGGAGAGGCATCCATTCTCGTTTTAATTGTGTTATGATATGACGAGTAAATAACAAAATTTCATCAACAACACTACTAACCTACCTCAATCCTTTTACTTGTTTTCAAATACATATTTTCACAATATTGTAAATTGTACCATGCTAATATATAGTGAACTCCTGATTTCTACTAATTTCTTTCTTATTTGCATATTCTACCCTTTTACAGTTTTCAAAGATGGGTTTAAAAAGGTATTTTACTTGGCGATGCTGTCCTTATAACCTTTTCATATTCCAGGTACTTAAGACGACGCTTGGCTAGCACGAGCGCGCTTCTCCCAGCGTCAGTCTCTCGATACTTCACATTTTAAACCTTTTTCTTAAACCTTTTACGCAAAATCTGTTTTATTAATCTATTAATCATTTCATAATTATGTCCCCAGTTAAACAATAATACTTTTAAAATAGTATAAAATGGTTTATGAAAGCTTTTTTTTAATTAAAACTGCATTTTGTAGACACACTCTACGTCGCAACACACGCAATCCCCTATTCGTAAGGATACACAATCTGACATGCATTGAGTATGGTTAAGCACATTACATACAGTCAGGTACGACCTTTGCTCTACTTTTCAGGCTTCACAATGTTCAATTTCTTTGCTAAAACCCCCTACAACCCTTATCAAAATACCAATTACAGTAATCTTAATGCATTTAATTCAATAAACATAATTTGCTTAACATTCCATTCATAAACCTTTGAAAACAACTAAACATTACAAAAATATCATATAACATAAATACCCAACTAAATTCTTAGTTCATAAAATTCAGCAAGCCAGACACACACATAATAATATAATGGCAATACCATTCTGAAATATGTTTTTTAAAGTAAATTGTACGATACGAGACGAGTAAATAGAGAAACTGATATCATTCACATTATAACCAGCCCATTACATTGGTAAATACATGGTAAAGAATGGGATGAGATTATCTAGCTGCTTGTTTTATCAGCAAACAACAAGAGGCATGCTTACTTCGTTTCCCGACCTACCTCAAGCTTTCTCCAATTTTTTGCAATATTAGATAGAACACCCTTTAATATTAAACCCAGACACATGAACTCACTGTCCGTACTTGTGTTTGGGATGTTGAAAGTAAACCTAGTGAGTACGAAATGTTGTTATTGGCATTCCTTCTTCCTTGTCCTATCTACTAAAGTAAAGTCCTTTTGCTTGCAACACATTTGCCGGCTAATATACAACAACCAGTGATTTGTTTCTCGTGTAGTAGTAGTGCTCCTTTATTTGCACTATTGTAAAAAACAGTAACCCCAATAATGATCAACATATAAAGGATATGTACTTGTTATATGAATAATACTAGTTTATTCCTTACATCCCGAGTGTACAAGAGTTAATTATAAAAAAACTAACAATAATCTGTAAAATGTCAATGAATTTTAAACTACCTACAACGTGTGTATGAGTTCTTTGAGAAATTTCTATAAAAAATGTAGTAATTAATTTCAAGACTGATTATTTCAAAGCACTACTGTGGTCGTATTAAAAACTTATAAAAAACAATTGGAACAGAAAGTGTGTAGTGAAATTTTTAAAATAATTATAATATAATATAGCATGGTTGACAATGTAGTGATATTATAAGAATAAGTTACTTATTATTGTAAAGTGAAATAAACTATTTAGAAGCTCACACGTATTCTGACTCTGACTCAATACAAGAATAAATGTTCCTTGTGCGAAGCTTTAGCATCAACAGCAATTACGGTAAGACTTAAAAAATTATATTAAATCAACATTAAAAATAGATGAAAAGAATGTAGTACAAAATGAATAATAAGTATCTTTGGACACACATGAATTAAGATAATAATCTATTAATGCTTTTGTTTTTAAAATTGGTTATGGTATATCGCGTTCTTTTCCTTAAATTTAGTGTTACAAATACATTTTTTAAGCTTATAAATGCTAAAAAGAAAACTTTTTGACAGAATGACGTAGTTTGTACCACTTAAAAACAAATTTTGACAGTTAATACATTTGAAATAATGAAGATGTTTTGATAAAGTTAAACTTTTCAAAGGCAAAAACCCCTATCGAAAATGATTTCTCTATTTTTATTGTTTTTTAGGATATTGTATTGCCAAAATGAGCTCACATTCCTATACAATACATTGTATAGTAATAGTAGGTACTTCATACCCGCGCACCGTGCAATATGTAACAGTGGGGAAAAACTCTTACTGAAATTTAGGGTAGGACCCTATAATGGCCCAAACGTACTCTATGAACCAGGAAGTAACTTCAAAAGAGTATCTTTCATACCCAAAACTTCAACCGAGGATGAGCAAACCAGCTTTTTTACCTAACAAGGCTGATGATGCTGGTACTGGTACTAGAGCATGGGTTTAGGCCAAATTTGGTATTGCATAACCATATACTCCATACATTAAACAAACTTTCCCAATGGTACTACTATCAAGAAACTAAAAAGCAAAACGAGACAGGCCTCTTATTCTTATTGTCTTTATACCAACTGATATAATAATTTTATTTCCACATTATATTTTCATTGAAATAGCTTAACATTTAACGGACCAAGGACTCTGACCATAACCTACCTTTCCCAGCACTCACGAAAATAATTTCTACACATTCTTATATATATCCTTATGTACTTACACAATAATGCTGCCCCCTCCCCCCCTTTCCATACAAAATATAGACTATCCACTATTTGCGATTGCAACCATGCACGCATCATGCATATCTCTATTATAACAAAGAGTGTGTGCATCTTAATCTTAATTCACTAAAAACTAACAAGAAGTAGGGAGATAGGATTTTGTTCTTGGATTGAATACAAAGTGTCATCATCATAAAATCTGATTCTGTGCATTGGATTTTTGCATTTCAGATTCAATGAAGAAATAGCGTGCATGTGCTCGTATTTTCGACCAAAGTTACTTTCTTCTCTTCTGGACGTGGTCTAAGGAGAAATGTTGGGAAAGGTCTGTACTCTCTGTACTACTACTGCTATTTCTGTGCTAAAAAGAGTCGTTCAACTTTAGCTCAAGTAATAATTCATGGTGTCTTAGTGTGTAATCACTAAAAACCAATTTATTTCCTCATTGAGGTAGATAGTGTTTTTGTGCTTGTGACCCGAGTTAAGGTATTATTGTCTTTTGTAGAAGAACCAAAGTGTAATATATGTTGGGCAAAGGCAACTGGTGGTGGTGATTGGGGAAATGTGATACAAAGTGAAAGGAGCAATTATTCATCACACTTGACTCATTTCTAGTCTCATAATTATATAAAAACTTTTTACCATACTATAAATTAAATCAAGTATAAAATATTTATATAAGCGAGTTTATCTATATCTTAGAGATAAAATAATATTATTACTTTGGTTAGTTTCGTATGAGTATGAGTTGGAAAGACGAAGGAACAAAGTTTAAGAAAGATCTTGATAAAAATTGTATTAGCAACTTGAAGATATTTAAGATACTCGGTGGTTCTCGTGGGGATCGTCCCTATTTTTATGAAATAGGACGAGTGACAAACACCTTTGGAACTCTGACTGACTTCTATTATGACAACTACAATACGACGACGACACAGGGTAAGACTAAATTTAGATCCTTACATAACTTTATAATTAAGGCTTAAACGTAATTAGTCTTCGTCATATCTCTCATTATATCATTGAATCCTGGACCAACATAATATACATGATGGTAGTAAAGATTTAAGCTTTGTATTTTTTACAGTAGCAACTATAACTATAGATTGTCTATTTGATCATTCAAATAGAAAATATGCATGAGCCATCTCACTATGGTTTCTTTAAAGATTAATCAACAGGCATTATGCTATTTGGAACGACATGAGTCAATTAATATTGGGTTCCTTTCTATCTTGAATGTAGATTTCAGCCTTTGATCTGTTGTTAGGTTTTAAACAGATATATAGATATATAGTATGTAATGTAATAACCAACTGTTCTAGATAAATGTCATACATATGGGTTTCCAAGTTCTAAAGTTACATGGAATGTTGCTGAAATTGAAAAGGCTGAGTTTTGACTTTCCTGGGAATTTTCTTTTGTGTTTGGAACAACTAGAATGAACTAGAATGAAAGCATGGTATAGTACTACAATATACTACGAATGGAAGTTATGACTCTTGTAATATGTAGCATTGCATTTGGATAGAACGTGATTTTTTTCTTATGAACTGACAAGAATCATTGTAAGGAATTGTTATTCGTTGAAAAAGAATTTCTAGTGTTTTATACATTACGTAATCTCGGTATTATGTAGATTTACATTGAAATTACTAATTAGTATCAGCAGGTACTAAGAAGATGTTGGTTATTATTGTAGGGAAAATTAGTGATGATGGTATGGGTTTTTTTCCTTTCTGGAAAACTTTCTCCAGCCCACCTTTCTCCTTTTTTATAAGCACATACATGTTTTGAATAATAAGAATTTTCCAAGTATAAATATGAAAGGTTTTTGTAATAAATTTCGTTAAAACGTGTAATAAATGTATTTCGATGGAAAAAAGTTTTATTTTGCTGTAATTGGCATAATTTGATATCAAGATCTTGATCAAATGTGACATATTGTTTATTTAAGGGATTCTCAATGGAATTTTAATGGTTTCAATCTTCAAGTTGACAGTTTGACCAACTGTCACATCATCAAATCATTTCCTTTCTTTATTAAAGTTGAGTCTCCTTGAACTAGAATCTTTGTAGTGAAGAGTTTTCAATGTGCATCTCCAACCTGTAAAGAAATACAAAGAAACTGACATTTATTGACAGATTCTAAAGTTTGGAGCAATTATGAAAGCATTTTAGCATAATGAAAGCAAGGTTGTAAGAGACGTTTGTTTATAATTCTATTCCAAACCGATCTCTATATAGATAACCAGTATTAACCGCTTCAATTTATATTTATACTGGTTCTAAAGAACTGTCACTGCAGAAATTTAAAAATCAATTTATTTAGAGTGATGCTGCAGATTTAAAGGTCATGTTGTCTCAGACTTTATATAATTTATTAGTTTTTCATCATAAAAACAAATGTTTATCCACAAAGAATTTTCATTTCTTTATTTCTGTCCATTAAAGTTAATTAACTAAAGTATCCCAAACTACTGAATGAAACAAAAAGGAATCTACCTTTAAAATTATTTCTTACATAATCTTCCTCAACACACACCTTCTTAATACTTCTTCCAAAAATCCTCCTACAACATATCAGCAAAACTCGGAAGGGCTCCCACATGAAAGTCATTAAGTTTCTATACGAAAATTGTAGATTTCCATGAACCATTAAGTATATTTTGTATTAACCTTCATTCACTACTTACAGCTTAAATCTACAGAGTGCTTTATAAAACTGAGTATTTTTCCATTGAAATTTACAACAGATTAAAGAGATAATAAATTTATTATTTCGTGTCTGACCTTCGCTATATTTTTATATAACGTCAAACATGTCATTTTACACCGCTTTAATGACAAACACACGAGAAACGATTGCGTAATGAAATTTCTGATCTAATTTAATATACAGTTCCATTATGCATGACACGGAATATCACGATATATACTTCAATACAGGTAGTAGTATTCTCGTGGAATGAATGAAGTTCTAAAAGTAGCAAAAGTAATTATTTTAGGATTAAAGGGACTGTATGTACAAGTTAATTTAGATTTGGATCTCAATAGATGATAGTGATTATAGATTAGGCTGAGGTATTTTTAGAATAAAAATTTCCAGTGTCATGTTTGTGAAAAATGCAGCCCAAGTATATTTAATGTAATCTGGCAAAGTTGAGTTTAAACATATTTTTTAAATAAAATTAGTTAATATTTATAACAAATTTTTGAATTTGCTGACATTTAATTAAAGCTTATTCTTGAAGTTGAATTAAAATAGAAAAATTGTTTTATTTCAAACTTGATCTTATCTTTCATTAAAAGTCCTATGATATCAAAGGTAAATAAATATCCTCAAAAATACCCAACTGAATACAAAAGAATTATAAATAACCAATAAAAAGTTAAACTTAAGTAGTAAATACTAATAAACACAAACTTGTCCTTCAACTGTACGTACCCATTAGTTGAACCTTTTCCTAAGTAAAGACTTTGAGGGTAAAACCAGCTAATAAAATATCATTGGAATATTGATGTACATTAGTAATCATAAATAATAATATAGCTGTTACTACAAGTTATACAAGTAATAATACCACAATTATTCCAACTCACAAACAGCAACATAAACACAACAATTCTATAAACGCAAAAAATACCACAGATGACAAGCACATCCATTAAATTTAATAATTTATCATCAAATTGTTTTGTTCTCAAAAGCGTAACAATAATTGACAGAAAATAGTTAAAATAATCTTTTCTGCGAAATCTAATCACGACTCTTCTTCTTAAACAATCCATCGTATTTAAACTCAAGTACAAATTATATTTTAAATCTATAAAGATAGTCATTTAAGTTCTTCGTTGCACACACGTCTTACTATAGATAACCACTTTAAGTTGCGATTAAAAATTGGCATAAAGAAACTAACCTCACCTAACTTCAGCTTAGAAACGACTTTGTACTTGCTATTATTTTCTATTACTTGCTACAAAATCATTATAAAACTTGATACCCATTTTATCTTCTTGCCAACACTGCACAGTAATAATAATCATTTTCCTGTGCAGTTTTAACCAAAGTAATAACCACAATCAGATGCATGTTTGCAACTGAAGAAGTGAGCAAAATGTATAAAAAATATCATTATCATTATTATTTGAAGCTATACATTGGGTTTATATTATGCAGTTGATATGTAACATATCTATAAAATCATCAACTTTGATATTAAAAAACAAGAATTTTGTTTTAAAGTTGCCATTAAAATGATTTAAAAAGAAACAAATTAAGCAGTAATGTTTTGATCATTTGCCATTCTCGAAACTTACTTTACAAAAGTAGATTAAGTTTTAATACTTTGTTATTCTCCTAGTGTAGGATTTTGTACATTTTATTTTAAAAAATTCATATAAATATTTCATGTTATTACTTAAAATCCTGAAAAATTTATGATGCGCTTTATATTTCTCGGTTTGAACTTAAATTTGAATGCTATTAAGTTCTTAAAATTCACACAATAAAAAAGTCTCATTGATACAAAATCGTATTAAAAAGGACAGAAACTTCACGCTCAAGTGCTTATAAGCCCTATAGTTTAAAACGACTGAAAGAAATTGCTCCTGTACAATGCAGTATTTATTACAAATGTTAAACGAACCTAAATTCCTAAATTATTTAAAAACAATTTTTTAAGGTCAGTTTAAGAAAATTTTAGAACGATTTAATTCAAATCTTGAATCAAATTACTAAATCAATGTATTATTCCTATCAGTGAATATAATAATACCCATTCCAATGTCAATAACTTACCTGCCCCAAAACAACAAGATTGTATTACGTGGTTGGAAATCAAAATTGAATAGATTTTTCTTTTAGATGCGAACTTTTTAAGCCTTGCACTTGTTATTCTTATATTAAAGAACCATATAACAAGTTTATTAAAAGAAAACCTGTTTTAAATTTAATTACCTTGTCCTATTCTCCCTCTATACGAGACTGAAAAATAATTCAGTCTCAATGTGAATCAGTGAATCTTCTCAATGTTGGATTAGAATCTTTAGTAAAAAATTAAATTATTTTCATTTAACAACAACTAAACTCTGTGTCTAGATTTTGTACAATTGTTTTTCCTACCTAATATTATTTAGATCTGTAATTGTTGTTGATCATTATGATTGGTTGGTTGAATAAATTCTTCAGCTAGGAAAATAACAATTTTAAAGATTTTTTTTGGTTCCTGCCAAACATAACTTTCTACAAATCTTGAGATAGATAAGCTCATAGACTATAATTTGTAATTAATTTTTGATAATTTGTTACCATTTGAAACAGAAATTAGAGAGATGATGCTTCTAATGCTTAACTTTATTTTTAGAAAACAGTATTATTATTATTATTTTCAAGTGTAAATTGTAGCTTGCAAAAATTTCAATATGGAAGCAGATTACAATTATTCCTACACGCCAACCAATCCCATACCCATAGCGTAGCACAAAAAGCCTGACCTAGCTTCATATTTAAGTTGTTATCTAAAGCTAAAACTATACACACGGCATGACACGGTTGCTCATTAATTCCTACTGTGTATTAAAATTTTATTACTGTCAGGAAGTACTATTGTAATAATAGGTTCAACTCTATGTATAACTAAGGGAATTACCATCACCTAGTTTTCTTAACTACTCTAGCATTCAAATATTGTTACAGTTGAATAGAAAATAGCTAAGGCTATTTTTAAAAAAGCTTGTGTAAGTGTTACACATGAGAAATTGAAACCTGACTAGACAACAACAATTTATTATTTACTGTGTAAAAACAAATCCTTGCACTTGTGACTGGTCACTGCACTGGTCTAGTCAGATTTTTAAAAATTCACCTTTCAATATGCATTGCATAGTTGACACTGATTTATAATTTCATTACAATTTGCATCAACCTCATTTGAAACAACTTGAAATATTAACGAATTTAAAAAAAAAGCAACTCGGAAAGCAGGTCCTCTTTCAAATTCTAGAAACTTCTGAAAATACTAATAAAATAAAATTATGAACAGTTATAAAAGTTATAACTTTACTTGTTAACTCTAACTATTATCCTATACCACCGGCTATATTCTATGTATGAAACCACATATCTGCTTAGTCATTCAATGCCATACTTATTTCAGTCTGCCTGCACGTCATAAATCTCTAAAGTCACTGAGTACAAATCTTAAATCCTAATTTTTTTTATTACGCTCGTCTGACACCCTAACTGCATTTTATTTAGCTATGTGGCAAGTCACTTTTTGTTACTATCGAACTCATCCCGTCGTGTCGTACATATAAAAGAAATCGCGTACACACTGTATATACATTTCTTAGCTTAGTCCCAGCAGTTAATCAAATTTAACAAGGAAACTCTGCATGTCTAAATATATCCCTCTGAAAGGATGTAAAAAAGACAGACAAAAATAAATTTTAACACTTTCGTTCACTTAGCCAGACACAATTATTTGGATGGGATATAACAAACCACAAAGATATTTTAGAGTGCTAATTATATACATAAAAGTGAATGAACCCATGCTGTTTGTAACTTCCCTTGTAACTCTTTACTGTTATTATTTACTGCATTACAAAAATATGCAAAGATCTTTTCATAATCTATATGAACTCTCCGAACCCAATATATCATCGCATGGTATGAAGCAATTTCAGTCAAAAAAGAGAGAGACTTGATATTCATAGTTGTAATAATAAAAGTTGCCTTCCGCCTTGAAATATGCAGTGCGGTAGGGTATGGATGGTATGGCTAACATATACTTGTGTTAAGTTTTATTATATTCTACTGAAAAAGTACAACCTGTCTGTCACAACTAAGCCACAGTAGTACACAAATTGTGCTACTAATATTATTCTTATACACAAAATGCACAGCTTTTACCATACAGAGTAACTTGTGCTTTGTGTATCTGTATTTTCTGTATTCGCAAATCTGCAAACCTAAAGTCATAAGAACCAGTAGTAGTCTGAGTTTGCGAATTTCCTCTTGGCATAAAAGTTACCATTCCTTTCTGCACTTTTGTGCTCAGACTTCCCTATGCTTTCTCTATCCTAAACATTTGTATTTGGTCGTGTGGGTCGTGGTGTACATTCTACTTTTATGTGGTAACTTGTACATGTAGTCAGTAGGATTTTATACAGTGTGTACCATCGTCTCGCGAATATACTTTTTGTTATAATAAAGTTCATCTTATTCGGACCTACCCCATGCTTTTTTGTATTACTTTTTGCCTCAAGAGACTTTAGTATAAAGTGCTAACGCTAACACAACGAAGAATACAAAAATAATCCATGTGAATGGTCCTGGTTCATGAAACTTTGTAAAGAATATCATCATATACCTCTGGTCTCATATTATACTTCTTTCTACTACTACTACTCATGTTGTCTGTGTACTTCGTCCCGTTTGTTTTTTTGCTATACACAAAATCGCATTCACATTGTAAAGTTTCGTGCGTATACTAAAAAACTACATGTACAACACAACGCTGATATCATTGGGTTCAACTCAATTCTTGCAAATACTACCAAAGTCGTTACTAACCTATCCACTTTTATTCCTTGTTGGATGTTAAATAGAATCTGTAAATGTGAAGCAAAATAAATGTACACTGACTCTCTCTACTAGATATACATTCTCGTAGGTTAGGTCGGTAAACTCGATAGAATCCATACTGATTCTCGTGAGTGAGTTTATTCAATCTCAATCCTTTTTCATATAGGAATTGCATTGTTTTGCATTGCAAGTTTTGCAAGTTTGAAGCTAGCAAAATGCACTTGTTTGCTCAAACTACTTTTTATACCCGTTTCATCCATACCGTTGTGCAATGATTCCAATTAAATTATTTTTTATTTAGGAATCATCATAATGTTCTTCTAATAACTGGTATTGTTTTATAATAATAATCTATATCTATGATTATTATTATCCTTGCTGAGTGCATAAATCTAAAAAAAGTCTTAATTTATTTAGACTTTTAAATTTTTTAGATTAAAATCTCAAAACACCCCGTGTTTATTTATTTATTATTTAAAG
>JAQGAA010002745.1:0-12071 GCA_034696425.1 Isotoma viridis | reverse complement strand
TTGTAACATGAAATGAAGGGGGATCCCCCTGGAGAAATTTTAACGCGCGCTGTGGTAGTTCACCCTTACTCCTTACTAAAAACTAAAACTAACTACACACGCTGAAAGTATAAGTGTAGGCAGTTGTAGTAGCATTTCAGAAATGTATTAAACTCAAGTAAAAAACCCCTTCCATACCTACCGATCCCTAGCAAAAGACAGATAATACTCCTACACTACTTCTTCTACTACGGCTTTTCACAAGCATTCCGCGCTTTGGTATCTTCTTTTGCTATCTTCCAAGATATAAAAGTCGATACGGCTAGTTGGTTCGCTTGTAATATTAGAAATACATGGTTAGATCTTCTACAAACCGTAGGAAAACTCTTCCTAAAGATATTTACTAGAGTTAACTGATGTCCTCAGATATATTTTACCTCATTCTTTATGCAACTCTCGTTCACGCACCACACTACCCTTTTTACTCTCTTTTCACGTTCCCATTATCTCCATCTCCTTATTCTTGAGTCAAGAGAAGAGAATGTCTTGAATCTTGGTTGAAGACTCTTGTTCCCTTCCATTCTGAGCCGTTCCGTTCTTTTTAAGGAAAAGCTTTATAGTATAGAAGTGATCAGTCACGACAGCGGCAGGATTTTCACTTTGGACACGTTTCACCATACGTATTACTTCTATTCGAAACTAGGTGTAAATCTATGATAAAAATGGAAACTAGAAACAAAACCTTTTGAGAAGTGCTCTGGGTTACCACTATAAACTTTAAGTATTCAACCTCAACGAAGGAAGACAAGAATTGTCAGATATAGATAATAATAGTTGTAAAAAGATATCTTGAGCTGGCTCTATTCCCTGAAATGAATGAATCCACTCCGCCTTTCCTTTACGGACTTCTTCCTTCCTGTCACAAAGATTATGCAATTCATTGCCACTTGCATCTTGGCATGATAGCAAAGATCACTTTGCACTTTGTAGAGTTGTCTTGTGTATAGTTTAAAATCTTAAAAATCAAGGATCTTTTTGTATCGCTTGTTTTGCTTCGATGTGTGTGGGTATTATTTAAGACTTGTACACCCACCCACCCTGTAAAAGTAAACACCATTAAAATTTATTATTTTTTCTTCCTGAGATGAAAAGAGATAAAAAGGTTATTACAAGATTGCATTATTTCAAAGGTGAATGGATTTGAATATATAAAGATTTATAATATAAAACAAACGCTTTCTTAAAGAAACATTAAATTTCAAACCGATGAGTCTGAACTTTTTTAATGAATTCAGAAGACTCAGAAATGATCTCAGGAATTTATGAGCTGCAAAACTGTTTTAGGGTGTAAAACCTTCGATAAGCGGAAATTCTATTGTCAATTTACAATCCATAGTTCCAGTTTTATTCATTATTAAGTTTTTTTTCTTTTTAAACTCTTTTACTAGTACTGGAATCAGATTATTTATACTATTTCGTTTGTATAACAAGAGTCATTTTTCTTGGCCTCTAGCTTTAAATAACTTTTATGAGAAGAAATGAAAAAAGAAACAAAATTATAGTCAAACATGCTTTAGGATGACAATTACGAAATTTCAATGTTAATTTCATAATTAATGTAATGACGATGACTCGATGACTCATATACTTATTTATTAACAAGTCACGTATGAGTAAACAACTTATGCGATTATAACAGGTGATGATGATAAACGTTTATAATTTTTTTTTCGGAAATGAGTCAAATAATTTTCTCATTTTATTCAAGGTTAATGTTATAAAAGTGTTTAAGTTATAGAGATGAAATTGCAGGATGAGAACGGAATTTTGCTAGAAACGCCATAAATTAAGTGCACTGGTGCAAATTCCTTTCGGAATTTAGAAGTTTAGGGATAGTTAAACAGTATAAAATTCATTTGGATTAGATCCTCAAGGAATCAGCACATTCGATTGAATTTTAAACAAAACTTAAACAACCTAAAGTTAACAATAACCCATGTAGGGTTTCCTTTACCAACGATTTATAATTTCTCATATAAAAGCTCGTAATTTTAACCCCTCTCTTTTAAATTAAATTGTTGAAAATTGAGTATTATTAAAGGCTGTACGTATAAATGCATTTTTAAAGAGGTTTTAAAAAACCTTAAAACACAGTAAATACAATACGAATATTAATTACCAACTTAATCATATCTGTACTTTCTAAATAAAACCATGGGGAGTTGATTTTTCAACTCTCCAAAAAATTGAGATTATTTATACTCTGGAGTGGGAATTTATTCCAGGGTCAGAGGGTATTGTATTGATTGCTATAAAAAATAGAAAAATATTCTTAAAGTTAAGAATGTTCGTTAATCCATAAGCTATTAAGTCATAATAATAATAATGCAGGGAGTAAGAGGAGTTCTATAATCTAATGCAAAATTTAAATATACGATGATCCCGATTCATTTTAGCTATAAAAATGAGAAATTACAAATTATAATGAGCACCTGCATATCAAAATTAATACTCATATTTTCGTTTTATTACCTGCTTACAAAAACAACTGAAAAATCCAATTAAAATTTTAATGGTTAAGATCAAGACTTTCTAGAAATCAAAATATTTTTCCTTGTACAGAGTGCTATGTTGCATGAAAAATTATTACAAATTTAATAGTTCAGGTAGTTTTAAGAAAGTGTCATATGTAAAACATTACTAAATTTGACTTTTTTTGCAAATTATTAAATTGCTTAAAATGTTAAAGCAGTTAATAAACTTACAAACATATATTTTAAAAAGGTGTTTTGCATAAATCCAATCAACAAAATCGACAATTTATTATTCTTTAGTCTATAGCAAAAATTAAATTATGCCTAATCCCAGGGGGTACTAATTTCAACAATTACGGTATGCATTACTACTGCATGTAAAAATAGGAGGGACGAAAGCCGAAGGGCTACGAGGAAATGGAAATAAAAAATAATATTAGAATTGACTTACCATAGAAAATTTCAGAGGGAAGATTTGAGGTTTGCCGAAAAGACGAGAGAAATGCAAAGTTGATCGAAGTTTGGTTTGCAATCGACATCTCGACTTGAATATTCGCTTTAAGCGTCAAGTGTCAAGTAAAGGTGTCAACTGTTAAAATTATTTCGCAGGTCACAGGTAGGCACAACCCAATTACCTCTAACATTTGACCTTTGACTCTTGTCAGGCACTCAGTTTGAATTATGGAAGTGGACAAGGAAGAACAGTCTACCAACAAAAACAAAGATGCAAGTCAAAATGAAAGTGAAGTTATGGTTCAACCTGAAGGCGACGAAGTTCAACAACAGCAGGCAGAACCTATTTCTTCTCAACCTGTAACTGTGGATGGTAAGTTCTTTGAAACTTCAAACTTCAAGCAAAAAACTCATGCGGCAGCTGCTTTATTGTATTCATTGCAGTCCTGATTCATGATTCATGTATTAATTTCATTTATCTAATTCGTAAACAGATACAGCCCTTACATCGAAAGAAGATGTTGCAACAGAGAAAATGGACATTGATAATGCGAACAATAGCCAGGCTGAAAGTGTTGCCGAAACTGCCGATGTTTCAATAACTTCTGATGCAAAGACGCCGGATTCAGTTGAGCCAATGGTAACTTACAGCACTTCGGTGGATGGTCTCGGCACTTTTTCTAAAGTTGCGGAAACGTCTGCTGGTGATAAAGAAGAATCTAGTGAGGAAAAGAGCAACATGAATCCTGAACAGACGCATGTAGCACCAGCGTCGGTACCGGTTGCATCTTGTAGTGGCAGCGTAGGCAGCGTTAAGGCCAGTAGTGTGGCTCCAGGCGTTAAAGATAGCGACGGATTTTTGGCTCCACCACCTGCGTCAACTCTTCTTATTCGAAGGGCAAGGGTCGGAGCTACCGGAGCTACGACTTATGTTGTTTCTAAAGGGACGAAATCCACGAGCTCTGGAAAGTTATCGGTTAGTTCTAAAGATCAATATGAATCGCAGAAAGAAGCTAGAAGCAGTGGTAAAGGAAAAGGATGTCCAGGTTTGTACTAGTAGAATGTTGAATTATTTAAGTCAGTTGTCTTATAGAGTAGATTTATAAATTTTATAACCTGATTAAATACATTATATTATTTTTTAAAATTAAATTTTGGTTTGCGTATAATAGTACGTCGGAGGCCAGGGCGGCCAGTTGGCAGTGTATGTAAATACAAAAAACGGAAGACAAGCGAGTCAGATGGAATGGGAGAACTCAGAAGTTCTACAAGAGTTTCGAGTGGAGGATTTGCTGGCGATGATGATTGGGTGTACCCTACAGCTTATCGGGTATCACATTTTTCTACAGGAAAACCTCCTATGACAGGACATCACCAGACTTATTCTAAAGACAGTAAGAAACACAATTCGGTAAATATTGATCCTTTAACGGGCAAAAGGCGATACACCAAAAGAAAGAAGATTGGAATGGAAAAGAAGCATCATAAAGAAGTCATCGATGTCGATAGTTCTGAAGAAACACCTGGTTCCACAAAAATCCATCTTTCTGATAACGGAATTTGGAGACCTTCAGATGACTTTAGATTGATAATAAACACACTAGCTGTAAGAATAGTTAATTAAATACCATTCCTTCACTCAGTCTTCAGTTAACGAACAATTTACAAAATATCATTTACATGAAACGTTTTTTATTTATTTATAGACTGGTGACCTGGAAAGTGTTTATGTTGGAGTTAAGTTCTCATGTTTTTTCAGCTACAAAGATATAGAAGAGCGGTGGAGAAAGTTGATGTATGGTGAAAAGTCAAGCTTGGTATCCCAAAATGCCATAGCCGCCTTACATCCATATGTAAAAGCTAGGATCGAATATGAATCGCTATTTAGTCCTGCGGAAGAAAAACTTATTGCATCCGTTAAAAGTGTAAGAATCCTTATGTCTTATGTTTTCTTTTTTCAAATCCTTACAACAGCCGAATTTATTGTTGAGTTAATTTTGGTATGAGATTATTTGTGATAATAGCCTACAATAAGTAGGCTGAATGTCGTAATTCAATTGCAATTGCAACATGCTTGACATTTACGACTTACTTACAGGTTCCTGATTCAAACCCAAGCATCAGCAGCTTTCAAACGCTATTAGATGAAAATCCTCAAGTTTTCAACAGGTATAGAACCGCAAGGCGACTTTTGATGCATTGGCTGGATATGAAAGACTTTCATTTATTGTCACACCAATGCCGTAAGTAATTGTATAGTAAAATCTGTTATTGATTTCCCAGGAATTTAATGAAAAAAGTAAAATTTATTCTCGTAGCAAAACAGTACAAGCCTACTAAACACGTCGAAAACTTCGAAGACTACTTTGTTGAATATGATGAGGATGACGATAGTGACGACAGAGAAGACGAATCTATTGAACGAGAGCAAAGAACAGAAGATAGGTAATAATAAGTACACTTCCGGACTACTATTAGTCTTCAACACGTTTTCACATCTTTGATTAATGATTACATTTTATTGCAGGAGGCTAAAAAAGAAGATCAGGAAGCTGGAAGACGAAATCGCATCCTGGCAGTTGTTGACTGACCAGATAATTGACGATGGTATGAAAGACCGAACGCTACCTCCACTACCTACAGATTTTGATAGTAAGACTTATGCTCTGTTGAGAGGAAAAGAAGTTAATTATGGAATGGCTTCAAGAGAGGTTTGTAACTCTTTTGGCTTTATTAAAATTAAACACCCTGCCATAAATTAGTATTAAAACCCCTTGCAACCCCCTAATTGTGCATATTCTAGATTGTGCTTGGAAGAAGCACTAAGGACAATAAAGTTGATGCAAACTTAACTGAAGAGGGATCCTGTAGCAGGATATCCCGCAAACAGGCTGTCATTAGATTAAAGGACATGGGAAGGTTTGTTATCATCAACAAAGGTCGGCTTCCGATTTTCATAGATAAGAAAGCTGTACTTAATCGGTGTGCTGCTAGACTGCATGACCAGTCTGTTATTCAGGTAAATTTAAATTGCTCACACCGCACAAAAAATAGTTGAGAAACTGAGGCTGTCACATTTTTATCATAGATTGCGGATGTCAACCTTGTATTCTTCATTAACGAGCCATTGATTGAGAGAATTGTTGAGCAAGATGTGAGACGAGAGATATACGCAAGTTTCAAAGATTTAGAAAAAGATATGCCACCAATGCCTCCTCCGAGATCTTATGTTGCAAGAAGTCCATCTTTTCCTGGGCCCTCTACATCATCTTTTTTATCGTCGCCTCAGCAAATGAGTTCAACAGCCGATCTTCAATCGCCTGGACGAGCGTATCAGTATCATCAACCTTCACAGGTTGGATCTGAATCGAGGAAAGATGAGTCAGCGAGACTTTACAGTCCTTACGGAATTGAGAAGCGATCTCTACCTATTAGTCCTCTAGTATCCTGTGTAAATGATTCATCATCTTCAGTAACACCAATTGTGACAGTGAATCCTCCCGTATTTCAAACCTCTCTGACTCGGAACAGTAATAGCAATACATCATCCATTACAACATACTGCGTCACAACGCCTACTCGGGGTACCGACACCTCTGCCCCTATCCCGTGATGAACCCTGACTTATATGTGGCGTGGCAACTTTGATCTCGTATTCTGTAAACCTTATTACTAATTGACACTAAACTAATCGTAGTATCCAAAATTCCACAACAAAAAACTGATTAGTCGGTTTTTTAAATGTGAAAACTTTGTTTCATAATATGTTTGTAGAATTATAATGTTTTCTCGTTCACTGTTATTATTGATTCCGATAAGGATTTTTTCAGCCGCTTGGTCTTTTACTCTTTTTCTTGTATTTTTTTCTTAACTCGTTGCAGAATTGTAAAATTAGTATGCTGACAGTATTGTTACTAGTTGGCCAGTGCAAATTTATTTACCAATGTATGGAAATCCAAATAGAAGTAACAATAATTGAGCTGCGGACTTCGCACAGAGACAAAAATGTTGATTTAGATAGTTTTAATGCCATAATACTAATTAATAAATCCTTTGTAAAAAAATCAATGTCACTGTCACTGTTGACTTGAAGTTTACTTCTTGCGAAACTTTTTGCTTTTACTACTACCCTTAGCCCCTTTCCCAGACTTTTTTCGTTTTGTACCCTTGCTCTTGGAGCTACCCGAAGGTCTTTTCCCCCTAAAGTCGGTTATTTCGTCTCCAAGAACACCCATGGTTGAAACTGCTCTCGCAAGGTGTTTATCCTTTTTAGTTTCAGGAAGCCTTGTCATGTATGTTTCTTCGTACCTGTAAAATTAATCAGCATAAAAAATATAAAATGGGCCTGAATTTCTTCGTTGTCATATGCCATGTATAACAAAACTAAGTTACCGTTGTTTATCAACAGCCTGCCGAGACAACTCCATTGCATATGCATCCCCTTTATTATGAATTTCTAATGGTGTATCCAAAAACTGTTCTTGCAATTCTCTGATCAACGTTCGATTGATTGACTTCTTGCGAACTTTCTCCATCTGCTTTTCTGGAGCTTCTTCCTCGTCATCTAATTAATAATAAATTAGTATTCAATTCAATACAATAATAAAACAAACTGTCATGGTGTTAATGGAATGGGTTGGGTATATATATGATTATGATTATAAAAAGCTCAACTACTAACCATAAGGTAGAGAAGCAACTTTAGGTGGCCGATATATATCTTTATTGGATGTACTGGGCTTTTCTTCTTCATCCTCACTAGCACTTTCGTCACTATCACCCTAAAATTAAAGAAATTAATAATTAAGTAAAACAAGATTAAATACAGAACAGAACAAGTAAAACACACATTCGAAAAGTCTTACTTCGTTAAGGTTATCAAGATTAGCTCGATGTTTCAAAGGATCTGATCCAACTTTTCCTTCAGCTACATTTCGAATCAGTTTATCTACTTGATACTTTATTTTTTGATCAATTGGCCTCGTCTTGTCTAGTACGGTTCTTAGCTCGACTAATTGATCTGAAAGACCCACAAATCAAACTGTTTAAACATAAGTGGTAATTTAGGGCAAGGCCTTGAACCCCCAAACCGATTAAGCCGGATCGGATGATCACGTTACAAATAAAATCTATAGAAATGAATCAAATTTGAACTCACCAACATACGGACTTTCTTGTATACTACGACCCCGAATTTTAGTTAAGACCAGTCCGCTTACCCCAAGAAGGTATTGAAGCATTAGATTGTTCTTCACTTCCAGAAAACTCATACCCTGCAAACATTGATACATTCCTCATAAATCACAATTTTGATTCTTTGACATCAGACATCCGTCCATTATACTATTCATTATTATCATCCATCAAATTACCTGAGCAGTTGAAATCTCTCCAGATTTGATTTTATGAGTAAGAGCGGATACAAGTGCAGCGCAATCTGCACCACGATCTTTAATTTCTCCTAGAACAGCTTTAGTCTCCTTAACGTCTTCTGAAACCACATCTCCGATTTCTTGACTTCCACTACCACTGTCCCCATTAATAGCTTCAACTACAATCTCCATTTCTCTGTATTGATAGAGATTTTAGCTGTGATTGTGGATTGTTGTGTGATCGTGACGTGAAAAACGCCAAAACGTTAATTCCAATTCGTCAGATCCCCGAACCGTCACACATCTGACGTTGATTACTTTGACCTTAACGAACAATCTGAAGATCAAAACTAACTCACACTTTTCTAGATACTCCACAATTAATGATTAAGAAATTTCAAACAATTTTATGTTTTTCTTGAGTGTACAAATAAACAGTGCCAGGAAAGAATAACGTGAATTTCCTCGTGTAAATTCAAATGCAGTTATTCAGCGCACTTTACATTCGGCCTCAATATATATTTTTAAAACCCCTAGGGGGTTTTTTATTGAGTAAGTTGAGAATTTTGTTTACAAAAGCAGCAGAGCAGCAGCAGTAGCGCAGAGCACTGTAACTTTTAATATTATTGTTCATGTAGCAAGATGGCTAAGGAAAGCAGTAAATGCAGTAGTGGCATAGAGGGTCAAGGAAGTTTATTTACATTTCGTGCGTCATATGACATCCAGTGTGGACATTTTGATTTCTCTCCAACAAAACTATTTATCTCTTCTGGCTGCTGGGGTGGATTGCAGTTCAAGTGCAAAAAAAACTGCACAAACTGTTCGAAATTCCATCTTTAAGTCTTTTAAAAATCATTTTTGAAAAGTTAACTTTACACCTAATTAAGTGCAGTCAACAATTTTTCAGTTTCAGGAGGTTCAGTTGGCTTATTAAAGTACAAAAAGTAGTAGTAGTAAATAGTCCACATATCACCACCAGACCACCACCACCACCAACATCAACCATACTGCTCAATTGACTCTGGGAGTGTTCCTACTACACTGCATATTGATTGATTTTTGTTGTTGTTGATTGTTGATATTTGGTTTTTAGCTGTCTACCTGCTCTCTTGTAATGAAATGAATGTGAAATAGTTAACTCGACTAATATTTTATGTCGTTTTTAGTTTTAGTTTGCCTTGCCTATCACGACGCACAACCACAACTGACAACAAAGAACAGCTGTATAATTTGTAATTAATTACCGTACAATTTAAATTAGTTTACAGTCGAGTCTTGTTAGTTTTTCAAGTTATTTAGGAATTAGCATATAAAAAGTTAGTTCTTTGTGGAATTGCGCTATAAAATAGGTGAATACGTTGTCTTGATAGGAAACGATTGTCTGTGTGCAATCCGCAACAATTGACAATGGAAGCTGCAACGTATACTTGCCAAATTTGTGGTCTTCAAGTTGACGATACTATAGGGGAGCATTTAAATTCTCATTCAAAGGCAGACCTTATTCAATTACTTCTTCAACAACAGCTTCAGCAAAGTAGAATTTCATCTCCAGCAGAGAGTGTGAAGTCATGTCGTACTGCGTCACCGATTTCTTTAAGATCTGGAAGAATTCTTCAAAGTAAAAGCATCCATCAACACCCTCATACTAATAATGGAACTTCATCGACACGTCAGTTACGAGAAGTTTCAGGGGAAAGTTGTATACCATCATTATCGCATAGCAGCCAACACCAACATCAACATCCTCAGTTAGTTTGTAATACTAATACTAGTGTAGATGAAGTACTTAGTGTGACGATAAAGTGTGATCCTAGTGACAGAAATGTATCGCAGTATGAATATGAGGACACTGGTCCCAGGTTGGATTTGGTACATGTTTGCTCATTGCCAGCTACAATTCCAGAAGAACATGAACATGATGAAATCCAACGAAGCGGACCAATGTGTCGAAATAGTCTTAGAGCGGTTGATGCCAGTGAAATACGTAATGAAGATGAAAATTCTCATCCAGAAATGATTTTACTCCAGGCTTATGCTGAGAACTCAGAACCTTCTATTGTTCCGGATGATAATACTACGCATGATGAGCGTTTTCAAGAAGAGTCTGATAATGCCACTTCTCAAACTTCAATTATCAAATATATTATTGATCAGGTGAGTTTTGCATTCATTGATTAGATTAAAGAGTAAATATACAATTTATTATTTGTGATTTTCAATGTGTGAAGGAAATTCGAGTTGAATAGGTTGTCAAATCGAGTTTTTAACAAAATTTAATGCTGTGTCAAAATTTTAGAGTGGTAACGGACCGGCTGAAAAGGAAGGTGAACCTGAACGCTGGATTTTGCCAGATGGAAGAACTATTCCTGTGTATTCCTCTTTTACTCAAGTTCACATTGTTCCACAACCAGGAACTTCCTCTGCTGGTTCTGATCCATTGAGTTGCAGCATAAATGAGGAAGCCAGTGCCGTGGTTAGCTCATCTGGAGAAAGACATGGAAGTGGGGGACATGTGCAATTAGATCTCATGACTGATGAACAAATTCCTCCTCGTGGAGAAATATCTGAATATGAAGAAAGCAATACGTCTTCCTTTGTTTCTGAAGATTCTGTAAGCAATTTATATATTTATAACAAACACAACAATTAAAAAGATAAAGATGTTAGAGATCTACGTTTTTGTTTTAATCTCTGATCCCATACAGAATATAAGACTGGCTAATTTAACGGACTCAAAACGTGGAACTATGATTTTGGCCGATATTGATTCAGCTCCCGTTATAAAGTGCAAAAAAAAAGCGTCGAAGTTCTATGGCTGGTGCTGATAGAGCCTCAGGTGTAACTCGGGAATTCACTTGCTTTGATTGCCCAAAACCTCAGGTATCCAATCGTATTATGTCAGCTAAAAAGCTGTAAACAGTCTAACAGCATATATTACAACTTTTAAGATCCTCTAAAATTGTGTGCTCAGTTTTGTTAGTAAAATATTTGATGTTTTAAAATAGAAATTCAAAAGCATCTTTGAACTGGTTGGACACAAAATGGAAGCTCATCCTAATAAACCTGGGAATTCAAGTGTTAGCAATACTAGTGATGTACAATCTTCATCTTCGTCTATGCATTTACCGAAAGTAGAGAATGATGAAAAATTACTTCTTGAACCAGCTGTTGAAGAGAAAAAGAAAAAAGTGCAGGAAAAGGAATTTTTCTGCGTCTATTGTGAATTTATTTGCAATAGTAAAAGTTCCATTTCGCGACATATGGAAACCGATCACGCTTGTTTACCTACAAAACCAAACATTTTTGAGTGCAATACGTGTGGAAAAACATTCCCTGCAAGGACCAACTTGAGAAAACACTTGCTAATTCACAAGTAAGTACCTTGTTGTGCCTGCAATATTAGAGGGCTAAGAAATGTTCAACCGACATTGTCCTTTGACAAACATTGGAAATTATTAAAGAGCAAAACTAATAATTTAATTATTTTACAGGGAAAGGAAGCATCGTTGTTCAGTATGCTCGAAAGGATTTACGTCAAACTTTAAACTCATGGAACACGCAAGAGTCCACACTAAATCGTATCCCTTTGAGTGTGAACATTGCGAGAAGAAATATAGAACTCCAAGCTTGCTCAATTATCACGTTGTAAGATCAAAATCATACAAGTGTATGTTTTTATTGTAAAATTAAGGTTATTAATTAATTACATATTTCTCTTGTAAATCTAGAAATC
>JAQGAA010002744.1:0-12072 GCA_034696425.1 Isotoma viridis | reverse complement strand
TTTAAATAAAGGTATAAGGTCAAATTTATCTTCTAAAATTGCAGCTGCAGGTAATAAATTTGGAATGGTTGTATTTGGTGGATAAGATTCTGTTCCTATATGAAAATAATACATACGAATGAAAAGAATGGACCATAATCATTTGTTGAAATTCAAGTAAACATTGCATACCCTGTAATATGCTATGGTAAGCATTTCTGAGGGCCGTTTCGAACATGAACGTGGAGTTTGTGTATTCTCTTCTAAGCTTTAGCCAGTCAATTTGTCCATCAGCATTGCTAATTTTTGAACAAGTCAATCCTCTAATGACATTGCAGAACGAAAAGAAGTTTCCCATGGCTGTTTTAAGCTCATTAGCTACTCCAATCCATTTGTTAAGCATTTCTTCCCTTGATTCTGCCCCTAGCACGCTAATAGCTACAAAATGCGAGAAAGTCAGACACCGTTCTATGACATAATTCCATCGGTACTGACTTTCGTTGAGAAAATTTTCATAAATTCCTTTGTGTTGCTGAACAGTTGGTTCGTCTTCTGAGTCTGGAGAACTTTCTCCCGACTCTTTTTCCCTTCTTAGAACCTCCCAGTCCAATTTTGTTATATGAAATGCAATAGCTCGATCCGATGCTTCTAGAATTCTCGTGTTAATTAACTGCAAATTGTAAATTTCAATAACTTACATTGTTTACTTCAGCTTTAAAGTCTACGTTAATTTATTAAAATGCTTTTTTCTTTGCTAACTTGAATGAAGGATGGGTTTAAGACGATGTCATCTATTTTTGTTGGAAGCAATATGCTAGAAAAGTTTATCAAATCGTAGTTACTTTTGTTATTACTTTGAACAACTGGATCATTGCAGATTGAGGTAATTTTCAGCGATTGAATTTTCTCTGGAATTTCTTCTAAATTTTCCAATAAGCCTGACGGTGGGGTGAGATTTAAAGAAACCTGGTATAGACTTTCTGACATAAAAGATTTCTCTATTAATACGGCATCCACAGGTAAAACCTGCCGAGACGCTTCTTGAGAAATCGCTACGTATTCGCTGTCTCCAGGATCCATCATAGGGAAAATTCTGTTTTTCCTCGACACTGGGACCACACGAGTTCTGATTGATACAACAACATACCATTGTATTATTATATGGATGAAAGTTCAATGAATTAATACAACATTTTATTTCCATAATATCCTGAAACCTCTGCTATATGAACGTCTTAGATGATAATTTTTTTAACAAATAAATTAAGCAGTAACTTAACAGGAAGGGTAGAGCTAATGAAATTTTATACATTTTCCCAATTCTCAAGATCATTCATAGAAGTTTTAGGATAAACTTTAAATGAGTTCGTACTACCTTGGCAAATTAATTACGGCTCCTGATTTAGCCGAAATTGGCTCTCGATTCCCAACATAAAATGTAATCAAGTCTTGGACAGTTGTAAAGCTTTCGTTTTCGAATCGGTATCCTAGCTGCTCATAAATTGTATCTGGTTGCAATACTTCCTACATTAAAAGTTTTCTTTCATATTAGATATTTGCATTGAATCAACGTACTTGAATTTACTGTGCGTATGTATAATCAACATACCTTGTGAATCAGAAAATGTAGAATCGCACCCTTCCAACGACATGAAAGTACATAGTCTCCTGACCTTGAAAATGTGCTAGAGTCTCTTACAAGAAATTCACCATCTTCTAGTAACAATGTTTCAGCAACATTTCGAGGAACATTTCCATGATACCAAGCATGAGCTCGCAAGTCACTGCTATTCAATGAAAGTTCCCATTCTAACAATTCTTTGTCAGACTTGTTATAAATACTCACGTCCATCTCGTAGTTTTGTTTTCGTGTTATCTTAGGCCGTGTTGAATGGTTAGTTTTAATGAGATTTCGTAATAATGATGTATTTTGCTTTTTAACATGAAAAGAAAAGGCAAGCTTATTTTTCTTTTCTTCCGCACCCTTTTCAATTGAGTATTATTATTAGGAATGAATGACATCAGAAAAACAGTAAGGAATAAAAAGCACCCTATGAAAATATCGATCGGTTTTGACGAAGGGTTGTTGATGTTTTTGTTGCCTCTTGTTCCCCTCTTATAATTTCCAGAGTCCAGGCTTTGGAAAAGTTTGAGTTCAAGTTGGGAGATGGTACTCTGAATCTGAGTCAGGAATGGAGATCAACTGAAAACCGAAAACGGGTAGGTAGTTGGGACTTGTTTTGTTGGGACTTTTGGGACCTATTCCATGTACCAGTTCGAAATATTTTTCGATCTTAGTCTTTAATACTCAAAGTCAAAGTAGCTTTTAGGTTAACATATTTCTAATGTTTCATTGTGATTATAAGAAATTCTACTGATTGAAGAGTTGAAGCATTAAACGATCAATCTGTATATTTATAGTATAATATAATAAAAGAATTTAATTCAAATTGCATTCATTTAAGAAAGTCAGCTTTTTTTGGGAATAGTATGCGCATTCATTTTGAAGAGGATTTTCACAAAATAAACGAGACAAATGGATGTTTTACAGAAACGAATAGTGTTTTTAAAACATATATTTCTTACATTTTCAAAAAAAAATGTAAAAGCTAAAAACAAAGTTCAAAGTTGAAAATGTTTTTGAAAAGTTTCAAAGTTATGTTATAACCATAATTTAAAGAAATTGAAAAAATCTAACTGCTACTTTATTTTCGAAAGTTTAACAACGAAACGATCCAAATGAACGATGTTAAACATCCATATCAATACTTTTGCTTTGTTTAATTTCAAGCTTCGAATGTAATCTTTAAATCTTATATAGTTGCATACTTGCTTGAATTTGTATGAGTTAAAACCATTGAGGTATGTACATAAGATATAATCTTATGCAGCATCAAAGTTCTGAAATTCCGAGCTTTTTTGAATCATGAGTATGTAATTCCAGTAAATCAGGAATTCAATGGAACTACTGTTATTGCTGGCTAAACAGCTATCCATAAACATAATTTCTTATCTATGTTCTTATTATGCCTCCTTTGTTGTTTTTGCATTGCATTATTGAGATTTGTATATAGATATGTTTTATATATACCATAATGCTGACACTGCACTGGTATATGGCACTAACTGCTGAATTTTCAAGGCAAAATCTAGATAACATTTTCCAAATAGGTAGAACCAGGTTTACGGATTACACTTTTTTGCTTAGGTTGTACATAAGTAAATTGGTTAAATGCAAAAAAGGGCCTTTTCTTTGTCCTTGTATTCTGTTTAAATTATTGAGATTTTTAATTCAGATTCAAATATTGTAATTTTACATACGAATGTAAACATTTTTAACCTGTGCTGCAGAGTTCACTCCTTGATTTGATTCATGTAAATATTATATCGGTTCAATAATCGCTCATGATTGTATGATGGAGCAAGTAGGAGTTTGAAGACGTTTTCTTTTGAACTTTGCACCTGCTACTGCTGCACAGAACAGAGCTCTCCAGTGCACAGTCCCAAGAACAAAGCTGTCCAATACACCCTGACCCTAACCCAACTCCCCAGCAACCTCATTACACATTAATACTCATTAAGAGCAAGAGCTAAATTGACTTCTTTAGGATCATTCTATGGATTTGATTTCATTGGAGCTTGATTAACTAATTGTTCGCTTTCCCAGGTTGCGGGTGTCGGACAATTAGTAGACAAGGTAAGTGTTTTGTTTCTTCCATTAGTTAGATAAAATATCAACTAGTGGAAAGTAAACTAATTAAAGATAAAGATAGTGACAGTAGTAAACTAAAGATATTTGCCATTTCTTAATATCAAGCAATTATTCAATAAGATTTTGAATTTTGATTTTTCCAAATGAAATATGAAATGCATGTATGAATTGGCGTATGCAAATATTATGCTGTGCAAGTTAGTAGTTGATGTGGGACTGCAAACTGACTGACGTCAAAATTCAAGGTGAAATAGTTTACCGTTCGTTGTTCGATCATTGCATTTACATTTACAATGCTGTGTAAATGTTATGGTAATCGTATTGTTTCCTTATTTCTTAATCCTTGACTGTTCCTGCCTCTACGATCACTTTTGTAACCTTCATCCTAAGTTTCGGTAGGGAATTTCGACAATCGCCGCGGATGTCGAATACTGAAGGCAAATGTTGTCACTCTCGTCATTCTTTTGCAATTAACATGAAATAATATTTTCACCTTATTAAATTAATTAATTAATACACTTTTTGGTTGCTGATGTACTAGTACAGGCAAGGAAATTCAGTCAATTATTTCGCTTGTCATAACCAATTGCATTGCAGCCGCTTGAGCCCTGTCGACCCAAATAAATTGTAGAAGGTGAAACGGTGAGACCAGGTGAAAGTAATCATGGATCATCAGCAAGATGGAAATCAAATGCCAACTGTGCCAGATCAGCTAGAGAGCAAGGACATTTCGGACACCATTGAAACGGATCCGGTTATGCTAATCGTACGTACTTGATGTAACATCGAATAATCGATAACATCAATCATTTCATTGCTCAATAATTAATATTTTGTAATTATAAACTGCAACTGTTAAATATTTTGGATTTTTTAAATGTTAAATTGTTTAGTTAACTGTTAATAATACAATCAATTAACAGGCAGTAATTTAATTCGTATTTAGTTTAATTAAATATCAGAAGATTTTACATTATTCCGCTGATTTTCATGCAGAATTCCCTACTGGTAGCTGATGATGAGGATACGAATATGGAAACTACACGAGACGAACATGGCCCTTATCCACAAGCGGTTTCCGATCCAGGGCCTGAACTTGGAATTGCGACTAAACGCATAACTCTAACTCCGGGTTGCTCTGAGAATACACTTATTGACCATTTAACCTCTGAGAACCTTTTACAGTGGGGAATCATAACAAGGCACGATGGGATGTTATGTTTCCAATTCATCATGAAAGTTAGTTGAACCGTTCGTATATTATATATTGGTTTCGCAGATTTACTGTGAATTTATCAAGTTTGATTGCTAAAAGAATTTTCCAATTTATTTTTATTTTTAGCCAGCTAAAAAGCGTCGTGCCAAAACCCCAAAGGTCATGCTTCCCAAAGGCTTAGGCTACAGTCAAATTCTATTTAATTCAACTACATTGGGAGATACAACATTGGGAGATTCAACATTGCCGATGAATGTAGTAGAAGAAGTTTTTAAAACTCCGTTACCACCTCCACAGCAGGGATGAATTTATTTTGTCAGTATTGCAAGTTGGCCAGTTCGATACTTCAACGTACCTTTACGATACGGCAGGACATTTTCGTAAAACATTAACGGATGGTGTATAATTCTTGTCCTTTTCCTTGGGAGTCGAATATTCTCAAGTTTTTAATCTCGTCGGAATTTAAATTGATGTAACACTTTATAATTCAAGGTTAATTGTATATTTACTTATAGTATTATTTTTTATCCTAGACTTCTTGCCTATTGTAAAGGTTTGATTTGAGGTAATTACCATTCATTAATGTAAATGCTAACACTTAATATTCGTGAGCCGTGACGATGTAAAATAGTAACTGGTTGACTAATTAGGGACGGCTACATAAAGCCTAAATATTTTTAGTGCTAGTAATAAATATTTAATGAAATGAAATGAAATAATAATGATGGAAATATTTTGATAAAATGAAAAATAAAGTGTTGACTTGGGGTATCATAAGACAAACGTAAAAACATGTCAGTTTACTTTTAAGGTGAAAGTCATTTTCTTAGCATTCAGTCTGCATTCTGCATCCATCCAACTTTTCCCAAGTATTCACACATTGACTATTCACATTTATCATAAAGACGAAGCATAAAAGGAAGGATTAGAAAATGTAAAAGTTATGGATATGGGCTTTTGTGATTGGATTTGCCACTAGCTGCAGTAAAGCATACAGTAGTAAAGTCAGTAGTACCTATATTGGTAATATACCATAAGGGGTGAGGGGTCACTTTTTCATGTCCTAAAGTGGCAGACTATTTTACACATGAAATATGTCTTTCTGTGCACTTTGACTGCATGATGTTGGGAAGAAAATTGAATTTGCTTCGAAGGGCTGGAAGGCTTTAGCATATTTATTTTACGTTCCAACGAGAGAGTAAAGTCAAGGAATCGTATGCATGAAAAATATCCCTGTGGATTGCTTCTAGTCAAGTCATATGCATACTACCTCAGCAAGTAGTAAACCTTTATTCCAATGTGTTAAGTGTAAAAAGTACATATAGATTTCCTTTTTGGTAAAAGATCCTAAAAGTGAGAGAGGCATTCACTTTTTGGGTTGGATCTCGGATTATCGGTATTAATCTGTTGGGAGTCGTTTTCTGACTTTTTTCCTTTCTCTCTCTCGCAGCCCCAACCATCTCCTCTCACCAATTGAATTTTCCAATGAATCCTAATGATTCTCGACCCCAAAATAAAGGGATCAAATCATCCTAACCCGACCACTATCTCATCTCTCATGTGATGTGATCTACTTTAAATAATCACGTATTCCGCATTTCTCTTCTCAGACACTTTTTTATAGGATCGTCTCTCCTCCTCCGACCCTCTGCACTACATACTAATAGCTATTCCGATCACTGCTTCTTTTCTGTCCATATACACCTACCACCACCACCATACGTTTACTTTGCTTTCCTTGTTACTCTCTACCCTTTATTTTATAGTTCGAAAAAGAACCATAATATACATACATTGAACATACGCCCAATTTTCCACACTAGCAAAAGTTCACCAAAGACCAAAGCAATTTCTATTCATGTGAAATGTAATGTTCTAAACTCTAACTTTAGATATGAAAGCCAAATCCAAGAGTTTGTATACCACATTTCTTAAAATAACTCCCCCTTGTCAACACTCTCTATTCCTATTGTTCACGTAAGGACAAAGTCAACAGGATGTAAACCCTTTTGATATAATATAGCAATAAATGAAAGCGATATTCGTCCCAATTACATGAGCTAATACTGTATTCATTCAGGGTTGCCCTTACATATATATTCCTGTTCACCTAAGAACAAGTAAATGGTTACATCTTTATCTCCAATCTCTCTCCTATTTGCTTTCTCTTCTTTCTTCAACGATTTTCATCTTTGGTTTTACAGATACTCTCGTAACTCCTGTTGTTATCAGGAGTAAGTGCCTATAGTATTTTCTATCTGAATAATGTACATACTTTCAACAGTAGCCTCAAGTTGGGAAAGAAGAGCGATAAAATGGTAAATTTCCACGAAGAATGTGTGAATTAGTCTTAAAATCCGTGTCCCAAGGGACACTAGATATTCTCTCTTACTCTCTTTCTAGTGTCCTGTACAAGCTTGTACTATTTTATACAAACTATATACCATAGGCATGTTCGCATTTATAAGTTTTTGAAGTGTGAAAATACTTTCACATTGTATACATTCGAATAGCAAGCATATTGTTGAAATAGGGCTTTTGATACGTTTTCCTTGCCCATAAGGACTACTTGCGACTTCCTGGTGTATCATTTGTATTATAAGAGTATGTAGTTTGTATTAGGGAAAGTGGAATAGGATAGGATGATGGCAGTGAGTGAGTACTGCTTTCCAAGTTGTTGGTGAGAAAGCTTATGCAGTGCAAATTGAATTTAGCTTTTCACGTCTTTAGCATCTCATATCCCTTGTGTTTCCACATGTTCAAATTCAATTTGTCTTTTCCTTCTTCCTTTCTTGTTTCCATTCTTCCTTATTTCCAAGTAAAAAATATCATAGTCACCCAAAACTAGAAGCTGTTTTAAAACATAGTTCACTATTTCTATCTACGAAAGATATATTATCTTTCACAAGAGTAATAATATTTTTTAAAGTAGGAACAATGTAATATGTGCCCAAGTCTAAATGGAACAAAAGACAAATTTTATTCTATGAATTTTACATTTTTTTTCTATATTTGACGCATATTTTGTACCCTTATTTTTTAAAGTCAACCTACAAGCAACTACGACTTTTTTCTAGAGTGAAAGAAGAATAAGTGGTTTGTGTTTTATTTCTTTTCGTTTCGCTTTCTAGGCTTTAGCTTCATTGTAGCTAAACATTTTTTAGTTGCTACAAGTTGTGTAGGAGTTGTATGTATATAGTATTGGTCAATCGTATGTCGATTTTAGTAGGTATATGCTGAAGAGTTTTAGGAATCTCTGAGGAATCGATGCTTGGTTGCTTGATGCTTGCTAGCTGAGATAGATTGGACAGCTCAGGCAATTTCTTGAGTGAACCTCTACACTCTGAAGTCGGTTGGATTTGCAGTTTTCTCTGTTGTCTATAGAATGAATGAGGAAAGCAAGTGGTCAGAGTCAGTGTGGCTGCTTTCTCCCGTTCTCACATAATATTGAACTGAGGTTGATTGACAGGAAAGTGGACAAAGGGAGATTTGGAAAGCAATTTACCAACTGCTACTTTAGTCGCCTTTAAAATAAATTTTGTGACTGTGTTTCAATGTGAGTGACTGGGATATCGGTAAAATACGCTGTAGTTTTTCTTTAGTATAGACTGCTATAATACAATCGAGTATCTGGATTACAAAAGGATGAAACTAGTGGCGATGGCTAATTCTAATAGTCAATTTAATCCTAACGTTAGGACGCGTTTCATGAGCCGGAATGTCACAGATAATAAAATGATACAATAGTTTCGATTTAAAAAGCTAAATAAGCTTTTACCAAGGATAAAAGCAAACTTGCATATAAACTATTATAAGGTAAAAAACGTGGTGGGAAAACTTATTAAAGAAATCATGCTTAATTCATAATTTTGAAAACATATTATAGGGTTTAAGTTTGACAAACTGCTAGAGAAACCCTTAATTTCTTATAAGGCATTATGCTATTGGGAAATGTTTAAGCATAAAATGGCGCAGTATGACCAAATAGCCTTTTGTAAATTTATAAATTAATATGTTTCGATAGAAAAACGCAATAACTACCATCAGATTTTTATTTGCGACCCATTTATCAACTGAAAAAGTCTAAAAGCACACATACTCTCACTCGAATTTTTACTGCATATGAGTCCACAGATGAAGCAAGCGAAAGTTAAAACCTATTTAGAAAGCCAAAAAGTAATTAGCTTTGCTATTTTTGCAAAAAAATAAGTTTAAGAATTTATTAAGCATTGTATTCCATTGTAGGTATATAAGGATGGTTGGACACTGTGAAGATTGAACTGGAGTAGCTAATAGAAAACCCAAGAAGAAATTTGTTCAAGCGAGCGATAACTGAAAAAAAATGTAAATGAAAGAATTATTAGGCATAGGAGGATGATAGTAGTAGCAGTATTAGATGATGAGATTGGACTGAATCTGAATAATTAATGAAGATGATGTGGTCCTATGATCAGAAAAATGGCTCGTTGGGGATTAGCGTGACTATCCCTGTGACGATGATGGGCATCGAATGTTAGATCTGCTAACGTGGTATTTCCTTTTGAATCCTCTGTCGGATTTGCCCGAAACGGAGATCGACATGAGCCTATCTATTTGAGTCAGTTTTCTAAGATTCTCTTGAGGTTTCATTGCATGCATTCAAAGAGTAAAGAGTAAACATGTATTTTTATACCCTCTCTGTACTGTACCAGATACATTTAATGCTATACTGGATTAAGCAAAAAATCCCACTACTACTGAAAAGAAACATGACTTTTTCTCTCTCAACCTCAACTCTTGGGCTGTCTGATCTTTTCAATTTCATCCAATCTCTCTTGAGTTGTAGTTAGGTCATTCTGTATTATTATACCCTTAGTATTTTAGAAAAAGGAGATGTCTTAAGGAAAAAATTACTCCGTTCGGCTTGATTTCGCATTATCGAGTGCTAAGAAGGATTGAGTCAGTCTTGCTTTGCTCAAGCTATATGGATACTCGAGTTATCCTTTAGTACATTTTTTAAGTAGTAAAAGCATTACATTTAGCTGCAGTTACATTAGAAGTGATGTTATAAACGCAGTTAATATTATACTAACCGTCAGCCGTAGTCCTTAAAGCTATATAACTCTCTGATGGTTTTGGTCATCTTGAATTTCAGCATTTGAAGGGTGGAAAAAGAAATTCTCAAAGGATATTACATGAAAGACTGATGGGTTTTTTTTCCTACTACTATTTCTATTTCTCATCCATCTATCCGTCCAAGATTACTCGAACCATCCAATCCACCCAGGATGTTTGCTTTCATGCTCTGACCACACACACCAGCCAGAAGAGCTAGATAAAGTTAGAAAAGAGGTTTCAATCCATCTTGGAATTGATTACAGGCAATCATTTTGATTTTCTACAAATCGGATGTAACATGAAATGCTTTCTCTACGCTTTGTGTATAGAATACACATAGCCATATCCCATACCTTCCTTGGCGTTTGAATAGGTAAAATACTGAGCATACCGCAAAAGACATAAATGTGCCGAGGATTTGGCACAGGGTTGTAAAACTAACATTAAACCCTATCATGTTTGAGAAGTGGGTGGGTAATATTATACGATTGTAAATGCCGAGCAGTTTGTAGTAGCAGTGTGACTTGAGTAAACATAATAATAATACATATGAACACGGAATAAATAAACTATCATCATATTTATCATCATCATCATCAGTCCATAGATTAGATGAAAGTCCGTTCCGGACCCATCATGTATGTGTCATATAGTCATCAATGTATGAAGGCAAGCCATGTGTTTGTCCTATTAAAGTAATGCGTTTTTTTGTACTTAATTTGTTCCCGTAATGATTTTGGTGGTGGTCTATACTCAATGAAACCAGTATTAGTAGTAAAAATTGAAATGAAGGGTAAGGGGGACAATGTCAACGGGCGTGTGATGATTATTTTGAAGTTGGTGTGGCGAGTAGCAAAACTTTCGACTTAAAAGACTCAAGAGCTCTTGCTATTGAACAGCTTTCACATTTAGCATTGACACTAGCTCAAAGCAACTTTCTTTCTTGGGAATGCTTCCACTTTGTGTACATATTCTGTATAGCAATTTGAACAGACATAAATGACGGTGAACTATCGATGGAACACCACGACAATCAAACTATTGTCTCTAATAGGATGGGAGAAAGTATTAAAGTTCAGAGTTGGTAGAGTTGGGATCGCTAAATGGGTAAAAATTGATTTTGATTAAAGGTCATCAATCCTGTGCAGAGTCTGAGAGGAATGGTCATTGCTATCCAAGAGAGAGGCAGAATAGCAATGATGAAGGCAATTATTTTAATCAGATTCTCTACTGTCTGCGTGATTCCAGGGTTTAATGATGCCAAATTTTAGGGCTCAGTTCTGAATCCCCCTCCAGTCTCTTCCATGATGATAATACGATGATACGAGTAACATGGTGCGGATTTCATATACAGATATTTTTCCATGCATTCTTTCGCATAATTGCATGCCTCGACTAGCCCATAAATAACCCGAACTACAACCAGCAGTGGCATTATTAAGAAAATCTTAAACACGTCTTGTGCCGAGGTTTTTACCCGGTGGTGGAACAGAGTTGCACTCGCATCCTATAAACATTCTCAGTCTTTCTGTCCTCACTCAAACTGAATCCGATTCTATATTCTCAAAACTTTATTCGTAAAGGATGTGAAACAGGAGGCTCAACTCAACAACGATCATTTACTACTCAAGGAATTTCAACTACTGCTACTACTCCTTCAGTACATACCAACAACAAAGCTCTCACGTTCCAAAGTCCAAACCAGAACTTTCTCCTAACTGCAAAGAGATTAAATTTTGCTATAAGAGCCAACATTAATGTACATTACACTTTATGATATTGTATATACAAAATACCAAATTTTTTAATGGATGCAAACATAAACAGTAAAGCTTTCCTAATTTTACATTTTTTTCTTTTTATATAGATTAGGTTAAGGGAATAAATTAATAATACATATTCTTCCTAAGTACATAACTTCAAATACAAATTATTTAGATGTACACAAAAATACACCTAGCTACCTACTCTGGTGATTGATTCATTCCTCGCATCAGATCACCCTGGACTTTATGTCAACAGAAGGGGAAGAAACCCGAAAAACTATTAACTAGTCTCGTCCAGTCAT
>JAQGAA010002743.1:0-12073 GCA_034696425.1 Isotoma viridis | reverse complement strand
CTGAGAATGGTTCTGCCCGTGAGGAGGATTTCCTGGTCCATGAGACTGGTGACCTGAAAATCCCTGTCCATGTGGAGGGTGCCCCTGACTTGGAGGCGGTCCTTGCCTATTGTCATCTCGATGACCCATCATATGAGGTGGTGGACCTGCATGAGAATGCCGTGGAGGCCCTATTACTCTTTCCTCTCCCGGTGGTAAAACATCTCCGAATCCAGGGGGAGAAGGCTGAGCTCCAGATGCATTGTGAGGTGGTCCTTGATTCCTCATACCTGGGGGTGCATATCCTGGAGGTGGGCCACGGAAATGTGGAGGAGGGCGGTTAAAGTCTCGAGGTGGTGGATGATGCAGATGTTGTCCCGGGAAAGGAGCAGGGGGAGGTCCTGAATGATCGGGTTGCTTCTCGTGTTGTCTATCAGGTTTTCTTTCGTTGTCTCCAGCAAGTTTAGAATCCCGACTAAGCGCAGCATTTACACTTTCATTCATTGCAAATGGCGATGGAATAGATCCATCATTGAAGTCGTAAAGATCTAAAGAAAATCATCAGTATTTAATAAGAGACTGAACAAAAAGAAATCCTTAATGTTTTAAAGTAACATTATGAATACAAAATTACCTTTGGTTGAATCCGCGGCTTCAGCAGTATCACTGGTTTCCGCGTCAACTCGTCTAGGCGAATGAGGGAAAAGGTCCTCAGGTAGCTCTTCTTCAAGCGAGACCTTCCTACTTTCAGCAGCAGCTACTTGAGCTTCTTTGTGAGGCGAGCCTTTCTCCGATTTTTTGTCAGGCAACTTGACAGGTTTTGAATATCCAGATTCATTTTTGAACGCAGTAACAGCTGTTCTGAGAAACCGATTAGGGATTAATTCATTAGGTGAGGTTTCTTTTTCATGACATCCGGGACACTCTTTATCCTCTGATTCCAACAATGAACTTCGAATACCTAAAGAATTTTAATTGGTACGTTTAAGATAGTTTCAATTGATAGTACGAAGACGAACGATCATTTTCGTTCAATATACTTACATTCATCACAGTAAGAGTTGGCACAACAAGGGACTAAGAGTGCATCAGTCAAAAGGTCTTGACAAAGTGGACATATGAGCTCTTCAGGGATTTTTGGTTTCTGTACGGGTTCGGGTTGAGTTTTGTTCTTTCCTAAGTACGCCTCACTATAAATTGTACAATAAAGTTAAATCTTACTGCAATTCAATTCAATTCAAGACATTTGCTTTCAAACGTATAAAAAACTGATTGAACTCCGATTGACTTACTGGTCGATGGCGGGCACTGCGTACTGTCCCTCAGGAGTAATAAGGGCACCCGGAACTTCTGGCCCATCAACAACTACCATAAAACTTCTGGGAATACCTGTGCTTTTCTTGACGTCAGAATTATCATGCTAAAATGGTGAAGACAAAGATAAAGTTTAATTAAAAGGAGCTAAAATATTTTTACTTTACTACTTTGAAGAGTATTGCGAGTGTAGATAAATCTTACAGAAAGCAATGGGCAATTTTTTATCCAGTGACCAGCATTGTTGCATTTATAACATCTGTAGTGCTCAGGAACACGTCCATGTTGATTCGCACCTCTAATTTTCATATAGCGCGAGGGATCATAGTCTGCGGTAGATTGTGACATCATCGCTTTAATTTTCTCTTCCTCAGTCATATCCATGGACGCTAAGTCTACGCCCTGGGACAAAAATATTCTTTAGTTGCATGAAAAAGTACAGTTGTGTTGTGACGTTTTCCGAACACAAAACTTTATAATAAAAAAAAAACAATGACAATACCCTTGCAACAACAGAAGGTGGTAAGTTGGCTAAGTGATTTCTCTGCTGGGTGGCAAACCGTTCTCTACCCGTTCCACCGCTACCACCACCTATACCTGGAGGACCTTGTGACCGTTTCTTGTCAGCTATAGGGATTCGGGCCACAATGACTGACGTGTTCTTCGGAATGAGTGCGTTCTCATCTTCATAAACTATTATACCAAGTAATTACAGATTATAAATTAAAAATATAAATACAAACCCATTAAATATAAAATAGTCAACGCAATAGATGAAAACGCAGTAAAAAAACAACAGAAATCTTCATCAGAAGATCAGAACCTCCCTTACCTTCTTTAGTCTGAGCATTTTGAATTTGCAGGTCAAAATCTGCGTTCTTCCCGAGACGCTTTTGTTCTATTATTTCTTTCTTTAAGTCCAATACTGAGATATGGATCCCATCAAAGGTAACGGTGGAGAAATCCTTTACAGCTTTAAATTTATAGTGAACTGACATCTTTCCAGGATTTTATTACGTCAATCTAAAAATAATTAAAAAACAACGTAATGAAGGAAAATACAATAAGAAATTTTAACATAAAAACCCAACAAAAAATTTATCCTCTGAAGTCTATAATCTAAAACCCACTATTTTTTGGTCTTGATCGCAGATTTAAGAAAATAAACAGTCGACAGTCGAGAGAGGTAAAGTAAAATATTAATGAAGCTGAACATTCATTACAACCTCAAGCCCTCGTCAACTCTCATCAGTTGTCAGTGTACCACACGGTCCACGGCACCGTGTAAATGCACCGGCACGGTCAAAGTCAAAGGTGCTAGATTACACATTATGACAGATTTCAGCAATAAATTAGACCTTAGCATATCGGTATTCTTTATATTTAGATCAAGAAGTCAAGCCAATTAATGATTGGCATGCCTAAGAGCAAACGAATAAACGAATAATATAAAGAAACAAATAATTAAAATAACTAAACTAAAAGTATTATACTCAGTCAGTAATTAAAATAATTAAATCCAAACTCATTCGCATTCTAGCAATATTCTAGCAGACAGTCAACACAGTCAACAGTGTCATTGCAATGGATGATAAAAGTTAAATACACAAACAAACACAACTCTTTAATGACAAATTATTCTGCAATCACTAATTCATAATTTGCAATTGACTATTTTTAAGTACTTACTTAAATAATCTGTATCGGGATCGGGATATGATACGAAATACAAAACACAAAATCAAATCAATTCTTGACTATTCCAAATTCACTGTATTCAATAATTGAATATAGTGAATTTGGAATTTCAATTCAATCAAACTCAAATCCACAAACAACATATATATTGAAGAATAACTTAACCTTTAATTCATAATTTGTATTGTATCATTTGTGATTACAGATTGCGACAATTCGACACATGACATTCAATTGTCACCACTTCTTATATGCATATATATATGCAAAACACATAATTAATTCATAATTTTAAAAATATGTAATTGTAATATGTAATATATGTTACATTCTTACGTTTATTCAATCCAATCCGGCAGGTTAGGTCACAATTGACGACAGTATTTGGTATCCTGTCTCAGTCAGCACTTGACATTAATTACCATCCTTTTTTTCTTTGACCATTAGACATAATGTTGAATGTGTAATTTAGAATTTTACGATATCAAATGCAAATTTAATTAAATAAATAATATGTATTTTGTCCCATTCCATTCACATTTTAGACGAGTCAGTTAAACACAACGATGTGACATAATAATAATAAATCAATTAACAAATTCATAAGTGACGTTTTTAAAGTGTTTTTTTAGTTTCAAATTTTAATGTTACAGTTTTTTAGCTTGATTATGCTTTTACTTTTGTAGCCTCTCTGTCTGTCTGTTGGTTTTAAATGAAATCAATGAATTTGACCGTAGAAAGCTGAAGCTCTGTGACTTTGAGAAGCTGGCGGTGGAATATCTTGCCCGGCGAGTATAATAACTTCATTTCACTCTAGAAGGCTCTGGCCAACTTTCAACTTTTCATCTATCACAAAACTTATCATTTCTGAACCAAAAGGGCACGTTTTTAACATTTGAGGAGATTTTATTGAGATTTTGAGAGTTTGAGACTTTTTGAGACTTCAAAAAATCCAGAGAAAACTCATAATTACGAGTTCCAGCCAGACTTATAATATTCCGAGATATATTCTGTGGGGATGATAATGGATGATAATGATTACTTTTACTACACATAAATTTTACTCTTTTTGACAATTAAGGTAAAAACTTTTGAAATTATAATCAAAGATCCGAGTGGAGTCTTAAATTGACTTTTACGGTAATTTAACTATAATAGCGAAATAGCGATCATTCAATACGTTTAAAAAAATGAAACAGTATGTTATTTTAATGAATTTAAGAGGAGGCAGCAGTGGCAGCAGATTACATTTTGGCTGAAATGTCTATCAAATGTTGTGAATTGAATTCAGACGCATCTGTTTGTGTATTAAGCAATGATATAGATACTTTAATACATTAAAAGTTACATTAATTAGTTGAAGCTCCCATTAATTACATTATTTTTTAGATGCTTTTATGGATAGATAGTTAGATCTTCATTCCAGTCTTTTGGGCTTTCGCTTTGCCTCAGAGATGAAAAATAACGTATATTTTCATCTCTGGCTTTGCCTATAACCGAAGTTTTTAGAATCAATTACAGTTTTTGCCAATTAGATATGCTTTGAAAGACAAATGATGGATTTTAAAGGTACGGTACTTGAAATAACTCAGACACAATAATTTATTAATGTTTGCTAAGTCCAAGAGTATAACTTTTATTAATCAGGATCAAATCACATCCGTTTCAAAATTTAGAAATCGTTTCGTTTGAAAACTCTCAGTTAATCAGTTTTATTTTACATTATTTTTTCCCCTTTTTCCCCTTCCCCTTCTTATCCCCTTTCTTTTTCTTCTTCCCCTTGCCACCTCCACCGACTTGGGTTGACAGACGTGCTTTCTGTAAAGCAGTTTTGTTAAACCATTTCGTCCATGTTTTTTCTTGCTCCAAGAAAACCGGGTCATGATTACTTAACTCTTTAAGAATACTATCCATCCTGATCATCTTTTTACCTAACTTGCATATCTTACGTTCACTACTTTCCATCTGGTAGATTGGATCAGATTCATCCAACTTGCTGTCAGCCACATCCTTGTTGAAAACTTTTACAACGTCATCAACAACTTTTTTGATAATCCCTGCCGTCCAACCGTTTGACAATTTTGTTAGAAGGGAATAGTTTATATCTTGATGTAAGAATTCTGCATGGGGCATTAGTAAATGACGCCAGATTTCAAAGCGTGTTCCGTAATCCGGCTTTGGAATGTAGATTAGCCTTTGGTAGGTTTTTTTCAAAGGCTGTAATCATTTACAGATGTTTTACATGAGATTTTTCGTTAAAAGAGGTTTTAATTTCAAGGATAAAAATTAGTTACCTTCATGGAGCAAAGCCAAGGCTCAGAACTCATACCGATAAGAAGGAACCGATCTCCATTTTTAATACCCTTCAAAAACTTTCCTAGTTTTTTCTTTAACCTTTTTGGTTCAGTTGTATCGGTTTTAGGTACTTTCTTAACAAATGTTTTCTCACAGTTGTCAATTAAAATGATTACAGGAGGGACGGCACTTCCAACCTTGTCAATCAAATGCAAAAGCATTTTTAGTCCTGGCTTACCCGGGTATTTCCCTACATTAAATATAGGTTCAGTTTTAATTTTAAAACTATATTAAAAATCGGGGTAAATTACGGTGACAGTTTTTGACGTTGAAAATTGATACCTGCGATATTTGCAGCAGTGAGATCCATAAGAGTAGCATGCAATTCGGTGCAAATAGCATTGACCAGAGTTCGTTTCCCGGAGCCCGGGGGTCCTGCGATAAGTACTGACTTTATTAAAGGGCTCATTTCATGCACAGCTTTTGATCCCATAGGCAAAACACAAATATCTTTAACTGCTCTTTTAATATCTCCAAACGATGGAGGCGGGTTAGCATCTCCAGGTATTGGGGTATCATCATCTGCTTTCATCTCTATTGGATGAGTTTCGAAAAACGAACGGATTTCCCCATTGATAAGACTAACGGACCCGATTAAACTATCAAATCGAACTTTTGGGTATCTTTTGATTATTTTATTTTTTACGAGTTCTTCGAAAAGAGATTCCATTGATCGACCTGCAGTTAGATCTTTGCCTTTTTTCTTTCGTCCTTTACCCTTCCCTTTCCCTTTCCCTTTACCTTTACCTTTGCCTTTTCCTTTGCCTTTACCTTTTTTGCCTTTACCTAACAAAGAAGGATGGCAAAAAAATCATAAATTAGTGTTGGTACTTATTATATACTTTGCCCTTTTCTTTAATTGGAACCTGGGGTTGGGACACTTAGACAATTAGTTTGCATTAATTTCGATGCATTTCTACTATTTTTTTTACCCTTTTTGCCCTTTTTCCCTTTCTTGCCCTCAAGCTCCTTCTTCAAAATGGCTAGTTCACCCCTCATCAATGTGTCAACTTGTCCTCTGACCTCATCAGCCACAATGTAGCGTTTTTCATAAATAATAAATTTATTTTCATGAGTCTGGTCCGGGTTATGATTTTCGTCCCTTCCTCTCCACATCTTATTATATTCCACGTTAGCCTTTCGCATTTCCTCAAAGTTCTCTGGAGGTTCTAGCGTCGGGTTTTCCACATCTGTGACCTTACCCTTTTTCTTTTTATCTTTATTCTTAGCTTTTAATTTCGCTTTTTCTTTCTTCTTTCTTTCTTTTTCCTTCTTCCTGTCTGCTTTCACTTTTTTTGCGTACTCTTTGTCAGTGGCCATTCGCCCTTTCTCCAAAACCTTTTTAAAAAACAGTTTTTCGTTTATTAAACCTTAAGATAATCATTATACAAGATGAAATCATCATGCATATCATCAGTACACTTGACACATGAAATGACACACCTCTTCAGGAAGCTTATTAGGACACAAGTAGAACCTTGAACCTCCACAGTCAGCCTTAGGAATCTCGGGTAATTTTCCAGTTGTCTCCTTTACATCTAGAAGCCAATTTCGAATTTGATATTTAAACCTCTCCGCCATCTCAGGTCCTTCAAGAACCTTAAGTTGTTTAAAAAGTGTAACTTGAGCTTCTTCATACAACTTTTGATTCCTTCGTCGAATATGACGTCGACGTTCTCTTGCAGCTTCCAAATCTTCAGTATCCTGTTTACATTTAATTGCGGCATCTTGTCGATGTGGATCATTGCTTGGGCGTCCCCCACCGACACCTAGGAGGTCAAGCTCATCCTCTCGAATACGCTTCACTCTAACCCTTGCAAGGAATCCTCTCACGAGTTTCTTTAAAAAGTAATATTATTCCAGTTCAAATTAAATAATTTAAGTGTAAATTATGAAATCCTGACTAAAATTTCAATTAAACACACCTGAATCCTTACTGCAGCATGCATTGGATCAATAGTTGGTTTACCCATCTTTTTCTTAGTAAAGACCCGATTCTCCTTTTCAAACATATACTTTGTGATGGCAAATTGACGTTTTCCTTGACGGGCTCGTTCCATCCTTTGTATCATGAGAATATCTTGAACATCTTCATTAGACATCCAAGCCTCTTCAGCAGCAAGTTTAGCCAATCTCTTACGTTCTTCCTCTTCCCTCTGTTCAGCAGCTTTCTGTTTCCTTCCCCTAATATTCTCAAACCATGTATCCCTTATTTTGGTCTCTTCAAGGGGGTCGTTAAAATAGAATTTTGGAATGGGGATATCAAATTCTGAAGGGGGAGTCATCTCCGTGTATGATAACTCGTCAAAATAAAAAAATTCAGATTTTTCGTTAACCATCAGAGTATGACGTATCTCCAGAATTCTAGCTAAGATAAGCTCCAGAAGTCTTCGGACTAAAATGTGTTTTTGTGGGTGAACAAGTTGATCATCTACTTCATCCATTTTCTTGTACAAAAGAAGGTACTTATAAAACACATCACTTGCGATGTTAAACATTGCGATTTTGTCATTTCCAGTTATAGTCCCACGGGTTCTCTCGTCCTATGAAAACAATTTTCAAATCGAAATGTGCCAAGGGCCAAGGAGTGTGGTAACTGGACAGTATAAGGTTGAAAATTTAAAAATGTGTTACCTTAAGCAATTGTCGGAAGTCGACCTGAGCCTCAGCCCACATATTATTGAAATATGCATGAGAGCTAAATCGGAGAGCATTTACGGCCTTATTACGGTGCTTTGGGAAACGACTCCCTTCTTTCATTTGCTGGGCCCTTACCCATCGTTTCGAATGCTTTTCTTTCTTTTGAATATTTGGTAATTTGAATTTCTCTGGTGGGGGTTTAACTGCTTCACGTACTCGGTGTTGTCGTTTCTTTTTCTTTGGTAATGCATCTTGTTCTGGTCTTGATTCATCTTCTACTATTTCTAACGTTTGGGGTTGAGTCTCGGTTGTCATCTAAATATAGAAAATAGTGTGGTTGCTTTATCAGTAAAAGATATGGGTTTATCTTTAAAAAGTAATGCAGTTAGTATTTCGAAAAATAGTAAGCGATTCAACCTTGGTTAGTTAGAATGATAAAATTTGAATGTTGATAGGGCCGAAGATGAAGTTAATGTCTGTATAAGTCACTTAAGTAAGTAGCGTGTGAATAGTTTCATGGAACAAGGTTCTGTATCTTTATTGAAGTTACATTTAGCAAGAAAGGATTCCAAGCTCAGAATATAAAGTATCCTATTTTGCCAATTTTCCGTAGAAAAACTTTTTAGATTATTTTTCTCGTAGATCGTAGATTTTTCTGTAAGTTTTGAATTACTTTTAATTATTGAATTAGAGTAAAAATGGTAAATGCATGATTAAAAAGTTAATTTTTCATGCATTTTCTAAGGCAACGTCACTAAAATTCCATCTGGACTTTTCCACTAAAGTTTTTATTACTATCACTATTTCACTTCATCTGTGTACAATATTGCATCTCAAGGTTAATCGACTGGAATCATTATATTATTCCTATGCCAGAGTTGAGCTTTTAACAATGAATTTTACTAAACCAAGTCTCACGTTACAAATAAATTAAATTTGATTACAAATTGTAATTTGCTTTTAGCATGTGCAGTCGTTATACTTGTTTTTATGTTCATAATTAGAGATTTCTGGAATAGTTAAAGAAATAATAGGATTATTCTTTTCCTTTCTGAAATCTGAAATTCATCCATGTTCATGAAGTCCATTTCATACTGTCTGTAGTGATGATACTGTCTGGCATAATATCTCTGAATTATGAATTGTACCCAAAGTGCAAGCTCAGTTTGCTGTCAAAACATTGTATGATAAATTGCCTTAATTTAACTAAGAAAAATTAACACTGATTAGATTTAAGTGATGTCTGAAGATGAGTATTAGACAAAACATATTCTTTCAAATCTATATATGATACAAAATTCATAAGTTTTTAAATAAAAAATAACTGAAAAAGACTAGATGACAAAATAAATTGTGTTAAAAATAATTACAATTTATATAAGTTAAACACAGTTTTTTCTCATCTTTCGATCATCACATATATCTACAAATAAAACAGTATACAAAGTCTAGTTGAAAACTCGATAGAATTACGACGTCAAAAAATAAGCAGTAAGCTAAGTATTATGTATCACTTACCTATTAATTTCATTCTTTTTGCATAAAAATTTGGAGAGAACATCTCAACTTTAATGCTTCTTCTTCATAGCCTGTATTTATAATGATGGATTTTTGCATATAATTCAATTTAATTTTTTACAATGTCACGTAGGTTGACTATAATTGGTTGTAACTTGTTTGGTTATAGGAATATGGGTGCATTTGAATTATACAGCTTAAATCATTTTATTTTACATTAAAAATAATTGAAGTTACTTGCCGATTAAATGTAAAAAACATCCTTCAAATCAAAATCTTAGCTTTATTGCATTCTCTTCTTGTACATTTTTGCAAAATCCTACAGTAAAAAAGTTTTTATACTATTTTACAACACAAGTTTATAACCTTGGCCTTTCCTAATGAAGTAATCGATGATTAATGCCCGTACAGCTGGTGAATAGTGAATAGCTCACTAAATACATCAAGGACAAGTTTATTAGGTAGGTAATAGAATTTTGTAGAATCTACCTAGATTTTTAGATTAGAATGGTCTGAGCTGTTCTGCATGATTTGTTTTCAATTTCAATTAAAAAAATCAAACTCTTTTTAAGTGAATCAGCCCAAGTGATTTAGTCAAGTTTAGAAATAACTAAACATTTCTTGATTTTTTTTGTAAATAAAAATGAACAATGTATTTGTTGGTACTTTTAAAACTTCGAATAAGATTTGGAGGAGGATGGATGGCAGCAAGCAATAGTCATAGTCAGTCACGTAGCCAAGTTTTGCTGGTTTACCTATGTCATGAAAAGTTAATATGTTGGCTATTTGTTGGCTTTCTCTGTTAGGAAATTAATTGAAATGAGTAAAACAGCACGACAAGGTGAAAACCAATGCATTTTAACCCGTTAGAGGTGAATTAATCCTGTATAATATTCATGATCACTCATATTGTTTTACATCTATTAAAAGCTGTTTACTCAAGTAAAATTTGTTTATCAAATTATTGCGTAGTTTGACTTAGCTTGCGTGCATATTTTACGAAGAAAATAAATTAAAATGTGCTTTAATAATTCTGACCATTAGTCATAAATAAGAATGCATTAATTACGCTCAAATTACACAAATCTTTAATTAATTTTAATAATAAATATGAATATATTATTTTAAGATGAAATTTACTTGCAATCTTTTTAAAATATAATTGTTAAACAGTTTGTAATTTACTACTCTTGGTAGTATACTAAATCATTTATTCGTAAACTTTTTTGATAATCCTTTCCATTATTTAAACTAAAAAATTCATGAATCATGATGCAACTACTCAAAATATCTAAACATTAGAATGCAAGTTATTTAATGATCATTAAAACAAAAGTCAGTTCCAATTTGAATCACACCTACTCGTTACTTTTCTTTATTCCAGTATAATATTCACATTATACAAAGGCAAGCTGCAAAAAAATACACAAGATCATAAAACGTCTTCTAAACGATCTAGCATTTTGTTAACTCCACTGTGTATATGCACTGACAGGCTACCGAAATCGATACTTGACCTGTTTTCAGTGGAGCATAACCACTACTGTTTTTTACAAGATGAGAGATTGTTGTTGAGGCTCTTTTCCAGAAAATGTTTCATTGAGACGCTAGACACGTCAGTAGATATTTATATATAATACATAATATGATGTTGACTGACACAAAGAAACTTGACCTCTTTGACTGAATGAATGCAATTTTGAATCAAATGATCCAATAAGGAAGCTTTCCTTTGTTGTATCGTATCGATTTTAGAAAATTGAATTTTGACGAAGACCCATAATAATATCTATGAAAGGAAGTGTAAGATATTGTAGAAAGTGAAGAGCCAGAGTGTAAGAGAAAATGGCATTTGGCTTAAGGGACAGAAGAATTGCTAGCATTTTCATTGTCTGACTGAATAATGATACCAGTTCTTCTCAAGGCTGATTTTTGATACATCGTGTCTTGGTGTCCAGCCAGAAAAAACCCACTGGGAATTGGAATATTGTAATTGGGAGTAGTCACAATTACAATTTTGCAATTCCTAGTATTCATTCAACTCATGGAAGGTAATAAAATATATATTTTTAGGAAAGTTGAACATGGTTACATGGTTTTAATGAAGACATGAAGATTCATGTAGTAGCCGGTGGGCATTAAAAATTTTAATGGAGAATAATTTTAGCTTTCCATATTTTATTAAGGATGTTGACTACAGTCTCAGCTCTTCAGTGGTTGTGTACACGTACGTGTGTTAATGCTAATGGGTTGGGTATATAGTACATTCAATGTAGAACCCTTCTACGGAGGTTGGGTGCACAGAAAGTCATAAATGGGTAGGAAATTGGAATGAAATCAAATAGTTCATCCTGACTTCCTCTTCGCAACATAAAATCATGTCTCAACTTTTTTACTCCCAAGAGTACTAGGTAGACTGAGCAGAAAGACGAGCTAATTTAGAGTGGCCGGATTTAGAAGAATGAGTCCAGTTAATTTTTAATTTTTATTTAAACAATTAACATCGTTCTTAGAATTTTTGACTTTACAAATGTTTAAATCTACTTGGAAGAACTCAAGTACAAAGGAA
>JAQGAA010002742.1:0-12079 GCA_034696425.1 Isotoma viridis | reverse complement strand
TAGGGCAGTAATAGTAGTGGTTGCTGCTCTGGAGGTTTCTGTTTTTGCCCTAGGGCAGTAATAGTAGTGGTTGCTGCTCTGGAGGTTTCTGTTTTTGCCCTAGGGCAGTAATAGTAGTGGTTGCTGCCTGGAGGTTTCTGTTTTTGCCCTAGGGCAGTAATAGTAGTGGATGCTGCTCTGGAGGTTTCTGTTTTTGCCCTAGGGCAGTAACAGTAGTGGTTGCTGCTCTGGAGGTTTCTGTTTTTGCCTATGGCAGTAATAGTAGTGGTTGCTGCTGTGGAGGTTTCTGTTTTTGCCCTAGGGCAGTAATAGTAGTGGTTGCTGCTCTGGGACGAAGACCACGGCGCAGTAATAGTAGGGGTTTCTGCTCTAGAACGAAGCGCAGTAGTAGTAGTGGTTGCTGCTCTGGGACGAAGTAAGTGCCCAGTAATAGTAGTGGTTGCTACTCTGGGACGAAGCGCAGTAGTAGTGGTGGTTGCGTTGTCGGACGAAGCGCAGTATTAGTAGTGGTTGCTGCTGTCGGACGAAGCGCAGTATTAATAGTGGTTGCTGCTCGGGAACGAAGCGCAGTGCGCAGTAGGGCATTTGTAATCTTGTATTGGCTAGGAGAGGAGACCCTAAACCTGTATATAACCATGCTTGCTTTTCCACGAGAGTATAGGTCTGTAATAAGCCTATTACATAAACTTGCATATTATTATAATATTTGACGTGTCTAACTTCCAACTGATTATATTATATTATTTTGTTGCAGAACGATGTTGAAGTTTCAATCACGGACGAGAGTGAAAAAACTCTAAAGTTATCGAATTTGGATAGACTTTTGAAGGAAAGCGAAACATTTCGAGTAATGCAAGTTCTCTTGGGACAGTACATACTTCTAGAGCAATTCTTTATGGCTGAAAGCGTCCAAAAGGTAATCAGAATTCTAGAAAGTCATCTCATATATAATTCACATTGTGTCCATCCATCCATATTCCGAACCTATTTTACATTTCCTTTTGTAATCTCTTTTCTCTATTGACTACTAGGCAGTTGAAATGGACAAACTGATCGAAGCATCTGGAGAGGACACTTATGTCCTGTCCAGTATGACAGATGATGTATTTTTCATCGTTAAAAAATGCATTAAAAGAAGCCTTGCGAGTCAAAGTGTGGATGGAATATGTGCCGTCATCAATAATGCATGCGGGATATTGGAGTCAGATTTCGCAGATTTACTACTTGGCCAACTTCGACAAGGTTAGTCTACATTCCTATCATTCTAACGATTTTTTTCTGCAGATTACAGTCGAGGAACGAATAGTAATTACGTATTTATACCTATGCTTTCATGAATTTTAGGAGTGTGTTGTTCATCATACTTCTAAGGTTAAAAATAAATGGTTTTAGCTTAGTTTTTTTCTGTTAATAAAATATTGCTAATGTTTGGCATTAATCTAAAAATTTGCAGTGTAAATAGAATCCAACCCAATGCAATATGATTTATCATTGTTAGTAAGTACTTGTGCTTCTCATGTGAAACTGATTTGTCTAAAAGTTGTTTTGGTTTATTTCAGGATTCCCTAGTGGTTATCTGGATCTAGCTCAAGCCTATAGTGTGCTTCAGTCCTCATTCCAGCATGGAAAAATTCAGAGTTCTGATATTGAGAAGAGTCGGGCACAGTTTGTGGTATGATAATTTTGAGTATAAACATTTTTCCAAGTTTCTTACCATAGGGGACGATGATATAATGATAATGCTTGGTTGTTGGGTTCATGAATTTTACATCATTCTTTCTATTTTGTGTGAATTAGGCTTATTTGAACAACACTGATACAAGTATGGAATATGTAACATCTCTGAAGAATTCCCTAGAAACTTCAACGAATGATTCCTTTGGACAAAATCTGAGCAAATATGAGAAAGAAAAAATCTCAAATTGCCTCTCCGGTCTTGGCTCTGTAAACATCAGACTAAAATCGGTTTTCGAATTTGGACTTTCACAATTGAAGTCAAGCGCTGTTAAACCTCGGGTCAAGCCTTGGTTGGATGCCTTTTTTCATAGCGTATGATTTTCACTATTTTTATTTTGTATCATGAAATCATGATTATCAATTGTATTGAATAACTTAGCATTTGCTGGACGAAATGAACTTTGTTCAGATCAGAAACGACACGTGGATAAGTGCCTAGTACTTGTACTTTGTTAAGCATTCACTGTACATCATATAAAAGTCCTTACCTTATGACTTATAAATGTTAGCAAGCTAGGCTTAAATGCCTTTTAAACTTTGCACTCTCTCGTTTCCCATTTCCAATAGTAAAATCTAACTCCAGTGTATGTATCCCATGGGATCATCAAATAAATCATTTGATGGAATAATTTATTACTATTTGTCTAAAATCTAATGGTCCTGATTTGTATCAAAGGCATAATAAATTAGTCTAAATAATATGTTAGAGCAAACTTCAAGGTATTGTAGGAAATGTAAACAGATCATCCTAATCCTTGCATAAGTAACATGATCTAATTATTGAATGTTTTCACAGAGATCGTCATACGAGATAGAGGAAGATGACTTTAATGACGATAGTATTCCTATGCAGACATTTATTACGGATTTAGAGACTTTTTTGAAATCTTTCAAAACCTGTTTATCTCCAACCGCACATGAAGCCTTTGTATCTTTAGTCACCAATGAGATCTCTATCCAGATGGAAAAAGCAGTCTTAAAGGCCAAGTTTAATCGAGTAATATTATGATATAATTGTACCAACAATAATCTGTAGCTTTTTATTCATATCAGGATTTACTTAAAGTTTAAATTAATTGTGATAAATCAACAGATTGGAGGTCTTCAATTTGACAAAGAATTAAGAACACTTGTGGCATATTTAACAAACTCTACCACTTGGTCTGTAAGAGACAAGTTCTCCCGACTAAGTCAAATGACAATCCTTCTAACCCTGGAAAAAGTTTCTGAGGTCGCAGATTATTGGGGTAAAGGACCGGTTACATGGAGATTAACCGCTCAGGAAGTAAGACAAGTATTGAATTTGAGGTAAGTTCATGTTCATTTCTTTACTCAAGCGAAATTGAAATAAGAACCAATTACGGTCTGGGCTTTCTAATTATTACATTGAATATTAAATTGTTCGTTTAATAAATGTTAATTACATGGTTTACAGATCAGACTTCCGAACAGAAGATGTGAAACGTTTAAAATTATAGTGTTTATATCCATAAGCTATTGTATTCCGTTCCAATTCCAAAGAAATAAATGTCAATTTTATGTGATAAATACTTATTTAATGTTATTACTCTAAACAGTTTCTTAATTGAACCATCATATCATTTGGATTTATGATTGCATGAAATCGTTATTACAATCTTGCATTATTAAATGAACATTTTAACTCATTTTTGCCTTCATAAATATTATAAACCTACGCTAAAAATACTTAAGAGGAATAAAAACTTACAAAACCGGAGAATTTCCAATTTAGCTTTGTCATGTTATTACCTTATTAGCTCAAAAAATGGATAGTGTACCTAATTGGATGTGAAATCAAGAACAAATTGAGTTGACGTAAATTATATTTCCGGCTGGATTGATTAATCCAAATTAATTAAGCGTTCATGAACCTCAAAATAGTAGAAAAATAAATGATGTTCATTAACTTAATGTAAACAAAATTCCTGCTTTTTTATACTCCGCTGAACACATCTTAGCTAATTATATAGTAACGTTTATGTGCGTTGTTAAAAAAACATCATAGCAAAACGTCACAAAATGTCTTAAAATCCGTTAAAAACTTTTAAGTAGTTGTATTCCCTGTTGAAATTATGTCAGAGTAATATTATTACGAATGGATTTTCGTAAAATAAGAAAAGAAAGGCAAAGACTTTACACTTGATAAAGCTAAGTAAGTTTGCTCCAGTTTCCTGGCTTAGAAAATGTAACTTTATCCTATGTAAAGTCAGCCTTACCCTAGATGTTAAAAAATACTAAAATATGAAGAATTGTATTACAGTTACATAAAAGCCAGTTTGGATTCGATTAGCAAGTTGAATTTATGTGACGCATTCATCCGCACTGGACATTGTCATGGATGCTGAAGCATGAAAGCCAAGGCAAATAATAATAGTAAAAAGGATTCGTATTGTATTTTTATTTTTATACCGAAAAGCCCTAGCCCGCAAGCAACTACAAACCGAAATGACCCAGTTCGATTGCAACGGGATAAACAGATTTATTGTCTGAAGATCAAAAGTTGAAATTCGACACGACTCTACTCCATTCAGTTCATTCCTATCCTATCCAATCTTCTATTTTATAATATAAAGTATCCAAAAGAAAATTCAGTCTGCGGAAAATCCATTCTCGAAATCGGAATGGCAAGTTACAGGCAGACCCAAGTTTGTAAAATGGAAACCCTACTGCAATTGCATGGTCAAGACGAGATTCCAAAGTCGTATGAACTAGACGATGGAAATTTATGTGAAACTCCTTCTCCCGAGATAGAAAAAGCTTCTTGGAGTAAATCTCCTTCTGAGGATTCTGTTACAACCACAAAACAACCCGAACCGGAATTAATTTCAGAGCCGGTTATACATCATACTACTCCTGTTCACTCTTTCCTCCGATCTCAAGAAATTCAGTTCGTTAAAATAATATATTCGCATGATATTACATTCTGATTTATTTTATAAACTTGTAGTTATTTATGACACGTATGTATCGCTATAATATAGCCAATAACATTATGATTGGCAATCAGATATGTAAGTACCCGATAACCCGATAGGTTGGTGCACGAAATGAGCTACATAATACCGTTGATCAGATGGGTTCACATAGCTTTAGTAATCCCCTAAATCTTCATTCAACCTTGTACTTTCACCCGAAGCCCCAGAGGGATATGTATTTCTTGTTATTTTAAGCCTTTTTCACCTTGAAACTAAATTTTTTTTTCAGGGATCAAAGCTCTGCGATTATAGATACAGTTTATAAAAGTAAAATCACAGATGCTTTTTTCTTTGGGATGAGATTACAATTTTTAAATATATAAGAAAATAAAAATGCGGGTTATATTTTTAATCCTGGTTTCTTTAGGGTACCAAACCGAGTATTATGATTTTTCGTGTCATTTAGTATGTCACATAATAGGATGAATTCTTAATACCTCCACATTGCTAATATAAAAAATAGGACAGAGAATCCATTTTAGTTTCACTAGTTTTAATTTATAATTAAAAGAATAATTTTTCTGAAACGAATTCGATGTGGGTATCTTTCTTTGAATAAAATATCAAAGTACGTAAAAGGATTGCAGAATTTTCGAATGTCGCTGTCGCTATATTGCTTAGTTTTTAATATTTCTCTTTTTCCCAGGAAGTTTACTAATGTTTACCGACACCTTCAAGTAGCGCGTCATCATTTCCGCATAATTGGCAACCGAGGTAAAGCTGGTGGGTCATTATATCGTGCATTATCCCAAGCGATAACAACCGAAGAGCAAGATTATCCTGTGGTCCGTCAAGTGATAGCCATGCATTTGGTGCAGTCATGGTCAAAATATGGCAAAATATTAGTACCCGCTTACCGAGGTCAAATCAAAGGTTTCACACCCGAAGAAGTACCAGATAATAAAGACGAAGTAATGACGACTTATCTTCGCGCAAGCATTCAAGACGAGATTGAAGGCACATTTGTCGAATTGTTAGCAGCAGCCAAAGTATTTGGTTTTGACTATACAGTTATACTACCTGAGGAAGAGAATGATGCTTTTAGAGTTGTCAATTGTCAAGATGAAAAGGTCAGAGCGGATGCAAAAGTTAAATACTTTTTTATTCGAAGTGGGAAAGACTTTGAGGATTGCCATTGGGAATTTTTAGCCCCTTACAATAGGTATGCATGGATGCCTTTCTCTAATTAGCAATATCAGAGTGTGTTTCTTAATTACGAAACTTTAAATAAATCATAAAATTAAATTACAGAGACGCTAAGAAAATCATAATACCAGCTGGAATATATAGTCCAATAAATATTCTTCATGTGTATCCATTTCATAGAGGAACGATCAAATTAACAAAACGGTAAGAAGCCAATACAATAAAAAACAAGTTATCTCTCTAGCTATATACACAGCCGCTCGGAACTCCAAAAACCTACGTATCATATTTTGTCTACCCAAAGATTCCAAATCGGAAACATAATTTCAGTTAAATTTTATATTGTACGATTGTACCCATACGATAGATAACCTGTTTAATTACTGTATGTCATTCATATTTTCAGAGAAAGTGTTCACAAATCGTTCGGCAAATACCCAACAGTTCTGGCGTTAACTGACGGACGATTATACGGCTATTATGACACTCGTAAAACTGATATCTTCTCTAACCTCAGTATTCTTATGTATGGATCAGTCAACCATGGCCAGACAATTTGTGACTCGCTTAACGAAGCTAAACTATTAGAAAAAAAGGAAAAACTTAAAACTGGAACCTTTACATCCCAATTACTCTCAGTACCAAACTACTTAGAAACTGGAAACATTCAAGATATAGAAGTAATTTCTAAAACCTTTTTCTTTACGTATGCTATTTACTCCTTGGACGAGCATGGAAACTTGACAAAAGCTGCAGAAAAGGCAAGAGGGTATTACTCGTCCAGGGAAGGTCAAAACAAAGGTGATGCCGATAAGAAGCATTACACACTGTTGTACAGATGCCGTCAAGGTCATCCTATGGAATGGCATATCTTTTTTGAAGTAAATGATCCAACGTTGAAGGTAGTGCATGGGGAGGATTATGCTCCTATTGACCTTACAAAGGTATATTTCAAACCTTTGTACCAGCCCTTTACCAAGAAAAAGAAGATGTTTGGTGAGTAGCTTCTTTTGTATTTTGAAGGTATTTAAAATCGGACGCCTAGGGACAACTCTATTTTCCTTTCAAATCACATATTCTGAGTTAAAATTCTCCTGGAGGGTTCCTGAAATTCTTCGCAGATTAATATCCCTCCACGTCTTCTCTGCAAACCTAAGCTACATTTTTGAAAGTAAACTTTTAGCATTCAGAGTGAGAAAAACATTGACACGTTTACTTCAGACTTACAACGACAGATTAAATTTTACCATTAGATTATTAATGTCATTCATAAAGCATGTCGCATTAGTAGTATGAACGAACATACGTATTTTATAAAAAGCAGTAAAGTTGTTACAGAATTACAGAATGTAATCCCTATCAGTATATCTCCTTTTTCAGGAATTAAATACCGTTCATTAAGAAGAAGTTCACTCAAAGATCTGAAACATTTAATGGGAGTGAGCGAAAATGATGCAAAAAAATCAAATTTGAAATCAAAAGCAAGACACGAAGCTGGATATTTAGCAGACCAAAGTAGTATGTCAAACTGGTCTACTTCAAGTGACAATGAAAGTGACAAGGCTTCTGTCGCCAGTAGTAGTAAATCCACCAACGTAAAAGAAGCAATGAGAAATCTATTTTGGAAAGGGTACGAAAAATAAATGATGCATAAAAAATTCTCAGACTTTTCTAATGTCAGCTCATTATATGAATGTTTTTTTAAAATAAGGTCATTTCTCTTGAGAAATAGAAGAGTTGCTCCCATCACTGGACCAGATACCAGTGGCAGTAGTCTTTCGGAGATTGAAAGTAGTTTGTTCCTAGATTCATGGGAAAATTAAATTCAGCTATTAATTTTCTTGTAAATCATGACACAATAAATGAAGTAGACAAAGATAAGTTATAAATATCCTTTTGTACAAATAATAATAATTTTATTGATTTTGTCTCGAATAAATATATATTGTCAAATTTATCATCTCACAAATGTCACAAGTTATCATGAACAAATAGTAGGTGGAAGTAAATCTGCATGTTTTTGAAGAACATTCCTCTATAAAAGTAGATTTAAGCCTCTTGTCTTGACTATAAACTTATTAATGTTCATAAATTACTATTGTAAAGGAAATAAACCAACAGGTTACAAATTAACAAGACAATCTTTTACTAATATTTAATATTATGTATTAAAAAGAAGAGACAAATACAAAATTGGATTTTTTAGATCGTTTCATTTACGACCCGCTTGGTTTTCCACAATATTCTCAAAGAAGGAGAGACAGATAGAACAAGACATATAATAGCAATAAAATCTGTATTAAAAATACGTACTATACTGCTAAGAATACATAATGTACCAAAAAAGGTTTGAAACCCCAATTTGTTAAACTTAACTTATGAGTGAATTATATATAAAATACACATCAAAACAGGCCAAAAACCAATCATTTCATTTTATCGGCTATGAAATCCAGAAATATCGATTTAAAAGTTTGCCCAGCTGGATTCAAAAGAAATTCTTATCTAATTCATTGCCAAACGACATCAGAATGTGGGCAGGTTGCCATAAAAGATATAAAAACTGGAAACACTAATGTACCTTGAGTAGTGGGAGGCTTAATGATAAGGATTTTAAGTTCGGTTATATTCTTATATTATATGTGGTTTACTTATTTCTTCCAAAACGATAATCCCAGGACCCAAATGAAATGTCAAAAGCGTTATGATGAACTTGATCTGTAAGCATAAATCATTTCTTCATATCTAATACATTATGATTACTCCCCCACTTGAATAATTATTACTTTTGATTTAAGCTATACAGCTATATAAAATAACATATTTCAATAAGACTATTGAATAGCTGTAAAAGTTTAAGGATCACAGAAATTGTGCTGACACAAGAAGTATGTTCAAAGTTGAAAATATTATTGGCAAAATACCCGCAATCGATAAAGTCTCATTTTGTATTGCCAAGCGTTTTTCGCGATTGCTTGCCTTAAGTTCCCTTTAGTCTTACTGAACTTATATTATATGTAATTTGATATATTATTTCAATATCCTCCTGAATAAAGATGTCATCAGAGAAAAAGTCCCTTCATTTCCACTTTATATCCTATTTCATTGTAGTAAGCAGTAATTTATCCAACATCAGCTTTTCAGATTAAATTGTTATTTGTACATTGAGAACAGAAGTGGATCGATCTACTTTTGATGGCACGAGGTAAAATGCTGGCTGAACTTTAGCTCCACAAGGACACAGACAACCTGCAATTAGTAGATACACGAATCATTTACACGTTTTATTGGAAATCCTTAAATCCTATTCTAAAAATGGTAATCTATGCAAACATATGGATTTTTGAATAGAACAAAGTCTTTGTTAGCAAACTTCTATACATCTATAAAGAAAGAGAGTTTGAACAAAGCTTTCTTTCAGGGTAAAACAATAAAAGATTTATAAATTTATTTCCTTTGAAGCTTTATAAAGCATTTTTCATCATTCAGGGGTTTTATATTTAACAAGTTCATTTCCAGACTGGTTCCAGCATGCCAGTTACATTTTAACTAATTAATTTTAACCTTGTTGATGACACCATAATAGAAGGATGTCTCATGGATACTTTTCAATTTCTCACAAGAAAAGTTGCTAAGCCTTTCTGCCAATCATTCTCCTTAAAACCGAAACTTCTTTAATCTAATAAGATCATACTCCCTTTCTTTATCCGAGTATATATAACAAAATTGAATTAGCTCACTAATGAAAATTGACATACCCATAACCCAACTAAAGGATCCAAGTTTCGACTTGCAATGTGGATTAGGACAGTGAAGTTTTCCTTGTAAACTCTGTGTTACATCTAACATCCAGGCCAAAGGCTCAATGAACAACATTTGTCTACAAATCGGTGGAGCAATTCCAAGGCTATTGGCTTTTGAATTGGAAGTTGTAGCTGAACTATTTGACGTTGTCGTGTTTGCTTCTTTGTCTCCTTCATCTGTAGTTGTAGCAGTAGTGCTAGAAGGCCTGTTAAAGTCGAACCATATTGGTGATCTGTTTTCGGTGTGAAGAAGCACATTGCTAGCACATGCCAAAATTCTCCTGAAATTAAACATTCAAACACGAATTTACTTTCAATGGAACTTTTTCCTTTTAGATTACTTTTGTGGGAACTGGTCATCAGTTAAGTAAAGTGAAAGCATAGCGTGTATAGCTTTTCAAATAGAGGGTTTTCTTGTTAAGATTTCGAGAATAATGAATTGCCTTGTTCCAAAAAATATCCAAAATTCAATACGCACAAACAAAACTTGACAAGAGATTTATTAAAGTTACAAAAAAGCCATAATAGCAAAAAATGCATAAACTATCTCAAAGTAAACTTGAGTGCTTTTCGTCGCACTAATAAATGAACATTAAACAGAAGGGGCTCTCATCCTTCATCTAACTTTTAGTAGATACATAAAAAGCATGTGTCCATTAAGTCCAACAGTTGGTCTTTGTGTGTTTCTAGATTCATTATGAACATCCATGCGAAAAGAAAACAGTAAAAACAAGTTTTGGCATTTCGCCCACTATTTTATGCCTGGTTTAACTTTCTCATTTCCTTTGATATAGGTATTGATTGTTTGGAACTAAAAATAAGATACATTTTTTTTCAATCGTGGGTATTTGAAATTACTACGTCGTTGGTTTTCCTTGAAAACTTCCGAAGATTCTGAAATCATTAACGGTTCAAGTACGCGTTTACAAAAGGGACAAGGGAAAGGAAATGAATTGCGAGTATTCTTAAGCTAATACGATGCAGTAAAAAGGCTATAGTACAGCTTTTTATTCTAAGTCCAAAAAACATCTTTTAATGCTCAGGTCAAAGGGCCAAATTTTACTTCTAACCTACACATTATTTTATAACCAATCTCGCCAACCTGTCATGTCGTTAAAGATTAAAATAATAAATTTGATGTCTCAGTCTCAATCTCAACCCTATATACACTGTGGTATCTGGGAGTTTTGTTACAAAGCTCAATAAATTTAGCAATGCCAATGGATTTTCTTTTCTCAGCAGACAATATTCGAATATTAACGTGATCGATATACTAAAGCAACATAGTAACCCGATGCCTGATGCCTGCTGAGTACAAGCACTTTGTGCTAGTTTACACGGTTTTCGTTTTGCAAATAAATATCATCTAAAATATAGTATTTTCTTTATTTCTCAAACTTTTTCAGAATAAAATTCCCATACAAAAGTTTAACTACTACTGATAAAAATTGTTGAAAACCTTTCCTGTATTGTACTGCATTAATAAACTCCAAACTTGGTTTAAGAAATGATTCTTAAGGTAAACGTGTCAAGGACTTTTGAATAATAAAACAGAATTTACTGTTCAGAGCAAAAAGGATTTTTGAAGAAATTCTTGGCATAAAAAGTTATAAAAGATGTATAGCTGAAGAGAAAGCAAAAGTAACACAAAGAAAAAGAGATCAAGGCAGATTTTTCATATAATTTCCATGAACCAAACCCAGTCATAAGAGATGCAGAACAAAAAATAATAATTTTTAGTAAAAAAACAAGGTATCCATCAAGGGCATTAAATGTCATTAAATTTCTCAGCCATGAAAATGTCAAGCCATAACTTTAACTGTAACCGTAACATTCTTGTTAGAACCTAAAGTAAAACTAAAAAGCTAAAATAAATCGAACCCGTTAAAACATTAAAGTTTAAATAAAATAATATTACACCAAAGAGTAAAGTTTTGTACAGACCTCTTATTTTCAGTTTGGGCTAGTTCAAGCGTTAGCTTGTTTATCAAAGAACAAATAAATGTAAATAGAATTACCTGCATTTTTTGCACTGATAAACAACAGGTTCAGGTTTAACTGTAAGAAGGGCCGGGTCTGCTTTGATCACGTCTGTATAAGGAGTAGCCAAAACTTTCACTAGAAAAATACACAAAAAAAAGTTTAACAAACTTTAACCTTAAGAGTATTCTTATGATTGCCACCCAGGTGTCAAGGCTACGCCTTGGCGAAGTATCAGGGCCCTATGGGGGCGAAAAGGGTCTTGAGAGTCGTAGGGGGGTATGAATGGTATTGCGATGATGATGATATTGTGTGTATGATAAAGATGCAATGTATTACGTGATGCTTGCTTTGACTTAGGCCCGTCTGAGGGTTGGGATTTTTTCAAAATTTAGTAATTTCTGTAACTTTTTCATT
>JAQGAA010002741.1:0-12083 GCA_034696425.1 Isotoma viridis | reverse complement strand
CGCTCTTCCGATCTAATAATATTTGTATTTAATGTCTTCATTACTTTCCAACAAGGACTTTAAAAGCTGTGGAGAGAAGAGCAATTAGTGAAATGAGCCTGTCATTAGGGTTTTTAATTGGAAGATAATAATAGTCTAAGCAACTTTAATTCTTTGCTTCAACATCACATTGTAGCTTCTTTGTAAATGTACACCATCCTTTCTTAATTGGATTAATTGGCAAATAAAGCACTGGTTCTTGCCAGCAATTACAAAGAGAATAATTTAACAGATTAACTTCATAGTCTAATCTGACATCACTAACATGAGTTAAACACTATAAGTTCTGCAAATTAAGAGAAGACTTTGACACGGATTTTTTTTTAATTGGGCCCATTTTTTCGCATTCAAATTAAGGATTCAAGTGCTGAGATATTGGTGACTTTTTCTTATATGAATAACAGTCTATGTTTTTCAGTAATAAAATTATGGAATACAGACAGAAACTTAAAAATCGGTAATTTTCATACAATCGGTTATTGTTAACAATAATGATGTAAAAAGGTAAAACATGTTAGCATTTACTTGTGTGTTTACTGTCAATTAACGTGATTACCATTTTGTCAGTAAGCTGGAAATAGTTAAAGTAAAGATCCTTTTGATTCGTTTGCCGACCGTATTACTAAAAGGCCATGCAAGGCAAGGAGGCGAAACGGGTGCTTAACTTACGAGAAGCATGTGAAGTGGTTTTGGGGGTGGTATAGTGTTTTGCACGAGAACGGGGAACTTAATGACTCTCATTGTGCCTTAAGTCGACCAAGATGTAAGAGATCTGTCTGTATCATTTAATTAGTAGTAGTAGTCGGAAAAGCCTTAAAAGCAAGAAAGGATACAATTGATGAGAGGTAAATGGTTTAAGGGAGTTTTTAGCCAACAAAGCGTGTCGTTCATGGGTTTCGTGATTGGATAGTGGTAAATTGTGGTAAATAGAGAACACCACGAGACAAGGAACACAAGGGATAATACTAATATATAAGGGCACCCAACACGGTCCAAGTGCGAAGTACAAGGATCTTATTCTCTTGAATTTGTCGGCTACCCTTTTTCCATTCAAGAAGAAAGGGAAAGGGACTTAGAGTACCATTAGGACATAACTGCTCTGTGTATAAATAAAATGACTGCAAAGGGCCCGAAGGAGTCTACAAACTACCCTTTTACTTCGAGTACTTAACAACTTGCCGTGCATTTTTCCCAGTCTTTTCTCCATTACATTTTGTAATATACATTTATTAGGTCGTTAGATATCATGTAATGCAATGGGAATGTGAAGAGACATTATTATCGTCTTATTTCTTCTAACCAAAGTCCCAAGGGTCCTATCTACACTGATATCGAAAAGAAAATGACAGTGCATTTTTCCTCATCCACAAGTCCCCATGCGAATATGCACCGATATCAAGTGGAAATTGTAAACATTAAATATTCACATTGTTGACTGGCTCTTCCACTTACTTTAGCAGCCACTGGGAAAACCAAAAAACCATCTAACTCAATGTATGTGTTACAATACCATGTAGGATAACCGTATTGATAACAGTAGCACTTGTATCAAATGCTACATAGCAATGCTATGCTGAGACATACATCACGTAACTTATCGTATCAAAATAATAATGATAATAATATAACATCTTCTACGTCTACTACTGCAGTAGCATATGAATTTCATGGTGGTGATGGTGGTAATACTCTTTCGTTTTACTCTATTCAACTTCAACTTTAACAAGGCAAGAGAACTCTTCTTCGTCAGTCTTCAATTCTCTTATGATCATGAGCGAGAAATGGATCCGGGCAGGACTGAAGAAACCGAAGCCAACCCTCTAATCTGGTGGCATTGCAAGATCCCGCAAAACCTAGTCATCCGATGATTTTTTCCTATTTTTCTTGAATTTATCTTTTGAACTTTTTTCTTTCAAAACTAATGTCTTTGATAGTATCCTTTAATGTAATCTGTACCTCACCTTCAGTTTTATCAAAAATACAATAGGAAGGAAATACAATAGGAGAATAGGAGCTTTGTACAAGTAGAGCACGGTGTTTTGGTGAGTGGAGAGAAATTCTGATGGGAATGGCAGATAACTAAAATCTAACTGGTAAATAAAACTTGTGAGTGTATGTGTGTTTAAGGTAAATTGCCATCATGTCAATTACAGGTTCACATCTGAATTTTAATCATGAAAGTAGCAGATGCTTTCACTTTGTGTATTTCACTTTTTACTCGAGTTTGATTTGTAGCAAGTCTTCATTTCTCTTACAGTAAAAAACGTTATAAATTAAACCCAATTCTCCAGCATTTGTTAGGAACAGTACCTTAAACCTTACTTAAAAAGTTACTTATCAATATTATGTGGTAAATTTATTTTTCTGTGAAAGCCAAAAGAACTCTGTTATTAAGCGGTCTCTCACTTACTTGGCTATTAATTCGACGTTTTTGGATGGAAAGAGCTTTCTACTTCAATTTACTCAATTCATGCTTGAAGAATATTTTTTTAGATACACAGATGATATTTTTTTGAATACACATACATCGATCCAAAGAGCTAAGATTTAAACAATGCAGACAATTGAACAAGCTCAGCATAAAAAAATCAATCAAAGTTAGTTCAAAATAAAGAAAGTTAACAAAATATTTCTCAGAAAGCAATTTCAAATACATTAACAACTTTTTCTTAGGTGGAGCAAACATGTAGCAGCAGAAAAAGTTTTTCAAAAAAAACTTCAAACAATTAAAAATCCTTTATGAGAAAGTTTTCGAGTTTGTTACGTTTTGCAGTAAACTCATGTGTCTACCATTTACTGCCAAATGATCTACAAACTATAAGGTAGCCTGAATGTTAAATTTAAAAATACCTATATGATGATGCTGTGCAGCATGGAGCTTTTAGAAAATTACAAACTGATGCCCTTATACATTATCCCTTTCATTTAGTATATAAGCCGTGTATAAAGTATTATTATCATTATTATTATTAATAATAGTTGTAAGTGATGATAAAAGCAGTTTAACTATGTCTGTGTAATAGTATAATGGAAGGGAGTTAGATAAGTTGTAATTTGTGCCCAAGAGTCCCTTAGGTAAACTTTGTTCCTAGTTTTTTGTCATGAGTCAGTTAGAGTTTCATTCGCACATCCTCTAGAATCCTGTCCTAACCAGAGGAAGAGGATAATTGGGCCATGTGAGAACATTGTACAACACCCCTACAAGTAAGTTCTCTCTTCTAAAGCGACTTTACTTTACAACTATCAACTTCTGCCGCTACACAACTTTCCTTCTCTGCACAAATTTATGACTATTCTCCTGGGACGCTCATTTATTAATAGGCTATATGCAATTCTATCTCCTATCCCATCATCATTACATCACATTACATCTCTACACAAGAGAGAAAGAACAGATCACATACAAACAGACTGTATGGTCATCATCCTCATCATACTAGTACCACCCATGAGCAATCTACAATAATAATATTGCATAATATGTCTCAAGTACTATTTTATATTATTAGAAAGTAAAAGAGGAGATGTGATATCATATGTATAGTATAAAGAGAGGAGTCACACGAGGAGCCAACAACAATCATCATCATCATAATCATCATTTTCCTGATCATCGTCATTACCATCATCACACATGTTCATATTATTCAAGTTATTATCCTCTGGGCCACCAGAGATTCTATCGTTGCTCCCTTTTTGCCTCTTTATACTCACTTCCCAAGGCTTTCCAACATTTCAACTACTTAGCCCGTGTCAGTGTCATCTTCCTTGTTCGTTTATGTGGTGGTTGGTCCCTTTTGTTCAATGACTTCTTATACAGACTAAGCACAAACACTAATTGCAAATTCTTTGTTTTTAAACTAAAATCTCTTTCCATAATTGTAGCATATTCCTTTTAAAGAGACTTAAGACACAATTTGGTTATTACTTCCTTGCACCTAAATGTATAAAGTGAAAGTGAACTTTCTAACTTGTGAAACACAAAGAAACAAAGAAAGCTAGATTCTACATAGTTGCATGGCTTTTCTCGAGGGTTAAATCTCTCTATGTCTGCAAGATAAGAATTTCAATGATTCTGTAGATAGAAGTATTAACTGTATTGTATGAGTTAGATGCATTTAGAAATCTTGTGATGATTTTTGATAAATAGCCACTTTTAAACAAAGACTTAATTGTTCAAGAGAGTGAAACTCTGGGAAATCAATAGATAGAATATTTCAGGGTTTTATAAAAATTACGCTTAATAAAAACTACCATAAAAAAACTCAACCCGTGGCTAGTAAGCCCCTGTAAAATAATGAACAGCCTCTCATTCTATTTAATAATTCCCAGAAGGGCACTGGCATATTTAGCAAAATCAACCCATAATTTATGAACAGACTAATTCTGTACTACTTTCTATAAAAGGTTTCTTCCTCTATCCCTTTACCCTTTTTATTATGTAGAAGTTCTTGGATGATTTTTGATAAATAGCCACTTTTAAACAAAGACTTAATTGTTCAAGAGAGTGAAACTCTGGGAAATCAATAGATAGAATATTTCAGGGTTTTATAAAAATTACGCTTAATAAAAACTACCATAAAAAAACTCAACCCGTGGCTAGTAAGCCCCTGTAAAATAATGAACAGCCTCTCATTCTATTTAATAATTCCCAGAAGGGCACTGGCATATTTAGCAAAATCAACCCATAATTTATGAACAGACTAATTCTGTACTACTTTCTATAAAAGGTTTCTTCCTCTATCCCTTTACCCTTTTTATTATGTAGAAGTTCTTGGAAAATCTACGTGACAAAGGATTCACATAGAGTAGAAGGAAAGATTAGTATGCAGTTGCAATCATTATAATAGGAATGACATGGGTTTCTTGATATGAAAATGTTACATTTGGTTAATCTCTTACTCTCTGGAAATATTTCCAGAGCCACTTCTACTTGTAAAACTGTCTTTCTAATTCTCTCTTTCATAATTAACAATAACTTGCACAAATTAACAATATGCCTTACGGATGGATGGAACATTAAGGGTTTCTTAGTTATCCAACCGAAATCATTAGTTAAAAAACTTCTTTACTCTTCTATAATTTTTTTCTCGTTAATATTACGTCAAAATCTAACTAATTTCCAAACTTCACCCAAGCCAAGCCGGCATAGTCTACTAATAAACTCTCTTCTAAATTTGATTGTTATGCAGATAAGTAGAAAGCTGCAGATATGGAATATACATTAACACACAGGTATCTATGATTATGAAATGGTATAAAATATACATAAGATTTTGACGCATATTATGCAGGGGAAAGAGAAAGGTGAGGGAAAACGATAAGAGTAAATCTAGTAACAGTGTGGTACCCGTGGCTCATGGGGGATCAGAGAGAGAAAGATTCTAGTTAGTTTTGGAATCATATTGGGATAATATGCCTGGGAGAATGATAAAGATAATAAATGTATTTCTATATGTATGTATATCCTAAACTGGTGCCTCCTAATTAGTTGGAAATTAGTGACGCCTGAACTGATTGGCTTCTCCTTCAATACTCGTATTATCTGGGATGACATTGCAGCAAGGATCATCATCATTCTCATCATCCTTTACAAATAAAATGCAAAAGGAAGTGAAAGTTGCCGTGGAGTCACAGGTCGCCGTGAAAATTTAACGAGCAAAAATGTCCTTCCTTATTCACTCTACCTTGATTATTATCTTTGAATTGTAATTCACCCAGGTGAAAGGAGTCTTCAAGTATGAAATGATGATTGCAGATTATGCTACAAGGTGAATACAAAACTTCATTCCATTGCACTTCAAACTGTTCAAACTTCAAATTTTAGAAAAAATCATCTCCTTCTATTTCAAAGAGTGTGGATAGATTGTCATAAATATGAAACATAAGGAACTTATTCACTTTCTCTTTTGACACGAAAATACATGCATAATAATCATCTCTTCTTTGTAAATAAATACTAGGAATTTTGTTGCAATACTTGACTCTTATGGTTTTATTATTTTTTTCACCATCACAATGAGTTTATAAATAAAACCAATTTGCTTTACATATCGACCCTTCCAAGAACAAGGGAATATAATGAAGATTAAAACAATTTTAATTTAAAAAATAACAGTATTATGCATGTATTATTAAAATAATGCTTCTCGTACATGAAAATGCAAATTTACTTTTTTATGCATCGGTTGTTCTTCTAATACAAACAAGCTTAAGTAAAGCTACACAAACCAGAAGAGTCGGATTGGAAAGAGTCAAATCTTTCCGTAGTTAAAAGAATGTATTATTGACGATGAATCTATGAAGATGGTTTAAGTTTATATTTCTCGTCCCGTGGGAAATTGAATCATAGCATAGTTTTGAATAAGAAGAGCTATGAGTATAGAGAGAATATTATGTTGTTTTTCATGTCTCTGTGTAGAATATAATTATATTTTATTATTATGCATACATGCTGTCCTTACAGTAATTATTTATACGCTTAATAATTAGTATTTTCCATGAATTTGACTCTTTAAGACTGATTGGTCTGTGCAGATTTTTTTTTCATTTCCATTGAAAATTCTCATATATTAATTACGAATTATGACTTAAATGAGAAAAATACGAGGATGAAAATGAATTGGATGGAGGTCCACCAGTTGCACTATGGTAAGATAAAAGAGATCCGGAGGCTGCCAGAGAGCCACCACCAGAGACACTTCCACCTGTCAAATACGCTGTCATATGAGGGTATAAGAGATGATGGGTTGCGGCTGAGTAGGGTGAATTTGCTGATCCAAATGATCCTAGACCTGAGCTTTGAGTTGGTACAGGTGGGCTATTGACATCCATTCCAGGATTCTGTTTTTTCCACTTTGTACGTCTATTCTGAAACCAAATCTTGACCTGTGTCTCCGTTAGAGAAAGCGATAATGCCAGGTTGAGTCTTTCACAAACTGATAAGTATCTCGTAGTCTTGAATTTATTTTCTAGGGCTACTAACTGCTCGTACGTGAATGCTGTTCTCGCTCTCCGTGGTTTACCTATTGATAAATAAAAAGGTGATTGTTACGTGATTGCATGATTAAACCATTAAGTCATTCTTACTCGTTGTTGCTTGGTTTATGATACATCATTGCTTGTTTAACAATTTATTATAACGGAACGTTTACACACACAATTTGTATTCAAATATAGAAAAATGTCAAAAGTAATAAAATCATTATTTAGATTTAGGTTGAAAATAATGTACACAAAATACATAGTTTATTAACCATAAAATTATCACAATGGAAAACAAATCATTAAAAACATTGCCAAATAGTAATGATAATACATCAGTTAAACGTTCAACGTAGTGAAATTATTAGAAATTTCTTTTCAAAAATGTCTTATAATTTATTTCCCAATAAAATTACTCATTGGTTGTTATAAAACAAGTGACCGCATGTTCCGTTCTTCAACTTAAGATAAAAATTTACGTCTTTTTGTTTTTGTATGAGATTTAATACCATCAGTTTTTAAAGCTTTGATTTTGTATTACTATCTGTCATATGTTTCATTTCCCATGGGGTTCTTATATCATTAATATAGTATGCTGAGGTAGTTTAACTTTAAAAGTATCGTTTGCGTAACTACATATGGCTAACCGAAGTTAATATATTATGTGTAATTTATTTTCTCAAATTTTTAGTTCCACTGTTCAAAATTTTCTTTAAAGTTAACAACAATTAAAATAATTTCAGTAATAATCTTTATTTTTAAGTAAGTAAATCTCTGATAGACCTAAATGTAAACTGCATCAATGAATTCATTTAATTAGCTTTTAAAATTAAATGAGCTTTTATAACTAAGTAATTGTAATACTTTGTACGTTTTCCAATTCGACCCTGATCTTAGTTTATTGAATGCCCTATCCATTCCATTAATCAATAGCATTTGAACAAAATATCAATATTTTTCTTCAGCTCAACACGAATTACATAATTAACAAATATTTTGAAGGTTTACTAGTTTTCCTTTTATTTGTAAGTTTGAAATAAATATAACGGACATGCAGTACTAGCAGTACTATGTGTATTTTTACCTTTATTGTTATTACATACCCTGTCAAAATTGTCGTTGGTAGTTGGTGAATGCACTCAAGGACAGTCTTAAGTTCAATGTCAGTCATGTCAAGATTTAAGCATTAAGTAATAATTAATTCATAGAACGGATTTAAAAATCTTTCATTAATACTTAGAAAGTGAAGATTTTTCAGTTTTAAATTAAATCTATTGATCAAGGAAAAGCTTCCTTTTAGCTATGATCAGTAACCGATGTAATGAGTACTGAACAAGGACTTCATAATTTTGCCCTAGGTATATTCAGTCTACTATAAAATACTAAACTATAATAAGCATATAAAGTTTAACTAACAAAAAATCCTGAACATTTTCCACGATTTAAGTCTAGTTAATCAAAAATATTATGTGCTAACAATACTAAGAACGGTTGGAGTTTTTTGAGAATAAATATTTGCATATCTCATTTCAATTTTCTTGTTCCTGAAATAATAAAAAGACCTATTCAACCAAAACGTGTTCCTTTCTTTGTAAGCAAACTCAGGGTTGGATGGAGTTGAATTGGAAATGGGAGTTGGGAATGGTTCAAATCAGCAGCAGGAATAGGGTGAATAGAGAAGACTGAAGCAGGAACATTTTACAAAACCATACCTGATTTTGTATCACTGTTGCAACTCTTGGAAGATTTTTTTCTGGATTTTGAATCACCTTTGTCAAGAGATGCGGTGTCATCCCCTGTGACAGATTCAGATGAATCACGGAAAGTGTCATCCTCAAGGAGAAGATCACAGGAGTTTTCGTCATCCCCTAAACTCGTCTCACATGGGGATGTCAGCAGGTCAGAGTTCGGTGGGGTTGTTGTAGTAGAGTCTGGATCTGCATCTGTATTTCAAGTGAATGTAAAGAAACGGAAATTCAGAGTATGAATCAAGAAACTTAAAATGAGTACATTTAATCTATACATAAATGATATTATAAAAGAAAGTTATTCCACAGGGATTGCATTCAAGTACTAGAATCGCTTCCTAAACGGATTTTTTTTAGAAAAGCAATCAAGGGAAAACTGTTTGCCTTGTCTCTCCTAGATTTTTAATTTTATTTAAAGCAGAGTACAAGGGCTGACTACTCACAGTCTTCTTCTTTTCTAAGCTCCAGGGAATCGAGTGCACAAAAATCAAGAGAAAGGCAAAGAAACTCGCAGCTCCTTCAACTCACAGTACCTAACCTTCAACAAAATAACGTACTTTCTTTGACTCTTCTTAGTTCTTAAGTAAAGACATTTTATGAAAAAACTTTAGGTTTACTTTGAGAAAGTGCTCCAAACATTCAAGAATACTTTATACTTCACTCAATTTGCATTATAATAATATTTAGTATACACACACAACATCTGCCTTCAGATGAATACGCTTTCATAATATTATAAAAACATCTTGAAATTCCTCATAGTAAACTCTTCAGATCAGACCACCAGACATACCTGTTTTCGTTGTTACTTTGTTACAACTTTTTATTTGTCCTGAACTCTCTGTATTTTTTAAAATGCATTTCAAATATTTCAATATTTGTTTGTGAATAACAGTACTGGAAAAAGTTTTTAAGCTGAATAATAACTCGATCGTTCCGTATATACATATATTATTTCTGATTTAAGAATTAGTCTTGTAAGTTAGTCTTGTAAGAGATTTGAAAACAGAAGTCCTAGTGTCAAATAAATATATTCACATCAAAATAACAGTATCTAAGCTACTACGAGTCCTTGAATTAAATTTAATGTATAAATACTTTCCTATTCATTTTTTATGTATTATGGTTCATCATTATAATATTATGTGATTCATGGAGTAAAAAAACTTGAATATGAAAAGTATGCTTACATGGAGGAATAACTTTGCTTTTAACACTACGAAAAAATAGATTAATAATCATAACAGGATAAAATGCAAAACATACCATGAATATCTTTAAATGGGAATCTGAAATTGGATGAAGGATGCGTGGCTAATAAATCGGAAGTAGACAAGAGATTTTTCGGAGTTGGGTGCAAACCACCGGTTTTTCCAGTAAATTTGTTCGGATCTAAAATGTTCTCGACAGAGAAAGCTAGTTTACGAACAGAACCGTTACTACCACAAGAATCCATTCTACTGGTTACACCACCTTTACCACCACTGCTATTATTGTAGTCACCTACACCCACTCCCATCAAGATCGTATTTCCGCATTTTCCCCCACCACGATTGTTTCTTGACACTCCATTAACATTGTTATTATTGCTTCCTCCACTTGGAATATTGTTATTAATATTATTATTATTATTGTGAATATTACTATTATTATTGTTATTATTACTAAGGTCCACAGGTTTACTTAATTCTGGTGGAGAAAATTCCATAAGTTCTTCTTTCATTCCAGTCATCACAATTCCACCAACACTACCACCATTACTACTGCTTGTATTACTTGTCTCAATTCCAACTCCTACTCGATCATCTATCCCACCACTATTAATAATACTGTTGATAACACCCCCACCACCACCACTCCCATTGCTACTTGATTTATCAATCAGGGTATCTTTACTGTCCTCAAAACAATGCATCTTTCCTCCTCCGTGTTCCATTTTCAAAGTATTAAGAATCAAACAGATAAAACGTTCAGTCTCATACGTTTAAACTCTCTGTGGTACACGTGTAACTTTCCGGTTTAAACTTTTTACTACACATGAAAACTTTTTAGCTTTGAGGCAACAATTGACAATGCCAACAATGGCATGATCTCGGAAATTATTAACAATTCAATGGTTCACTAGTATACAAAGATACAACATTTGATTAGTTTGTACTCGCAATAAACCTTTGCATTTTAAGTCCAGGTGAGATTGAGACAAGTCAAATAACAAATTAGGGGCAAAGTGAACAATTATGAATAACTCCAGGGCCACAACTATTTACTCCTGATGTGAAAGTTAGTTGTTGGAGAGAGTAGAAAGAAAGTGAGACTTTGTTTTATATAATAGTATTATGTTATCTGCAGATGATGATGAGGCCGAGACGGGCGACAAATGGCAGAATGACAAGTTTTGACAAGGAAGTTGGGAATGACATGAAGTTGAAAGTGTGAACTTTGTATTTATACAAATGTGAATGGAGATCAGAGAAAGAGTAAGAAGGGTTTCTTGCGTGCGTGTTGGATGGATCCTATGTGGCTGAGATGTGAGTTTGTTTATAAAATGAAAAAAGTATTATGTGATTTTGGTGAAATTGTTCCGTACAGTAAGGAAGAAACGATATATACCTCGTTCCAATCATATCCCACAAGATCTAACTCTCTAATAAGAGTAACATTAGTGTTCTCTGAGATTCTTTCATATATAGGAAGGATATTGCCTAAGATGATAAGCCTGCATAGCTAACATAGAATTGCGCGAGATGATGATGATTCTGGTTCGGAAGTCCTTTAATAGCCCTATCGTAGTAGTAGACGTACGTACGTAGTAGTAGTACCGTGTGTAGTAGTAGTGCATAATATCCATGAAGTAGTTACAGTAATAGTGTTGGTGTTGGTGTGGGTAATAGGAGCAGAGGGGAACACTAATTTTTTCCGGACTTACTTTCTTTCGTCCCGTTTTTGTTCCCATTGATGATTGTGGAGAATAGGAGGAGATTCTTGATCCGCTCTCGGCCAACCCTGCACATTCTAAACACATCCTCCTGCCCTTGTCATGCGTTTCCTCTTTCCTCGGATGAATATTTCGGGGCCGACCTAAACCCTTATGCTACTGCTGCTATTACTACTGCTTTCCTTTACCTATAAACATAACATAATCTCATCATCCTATAGCTTAAAGTTGGTTTTATTCCAAGTAATACTACTACTCTATCTAATACTATTTTGTACAATATTAGATTACACTAGGACCAACTATAGTCTGTACGCTGAGAAATGGAGCTGTGGAGGGGGAGCTTATCACTCTATGGTGCCATAAGAAATGCATTG
>JAQGAA010002740.1:0-12084 GCA_034696425.1 Isotoma viridis | reverse complement strand
TGTTCATAAATAACTATCCTGATTTTTTTAAAGTTGTGGTCTATCCTATTTCTCAGTTTAATTCTCAAATGGGGTTCAGTTCACGATATAAAGTATAAAAGCTCAAAACTATTATAAAAACAGTAATTTTTATTCCACGTACGATAAAGGTGCAATTATCCTTTTGATTCGAATAATCAGCAGACTCGGAGTCGACCATAATGACATCCACATCTAATTCGAAGCCCCTCAATGGTAACGGAAACGGTGGTGATGGTTTAGGCTCCAAAGGATTTCCAAAAGGAGTAGCTCGGAAAACAACGAGTAATTCAGGGCCTGAAGAAGTTATAGGAGGGACACGACCACCCCCACACATTACGAGCAAAATAGGGGCATCTGTAGATGTCCCATCATAAATCGTTAAAGTATCTCGAATTTCCCCACACTCATCCCAAGCCACTACTGCATCTTCTTGAATCAAAAGTGATTGTTGTTGTTGCTGTTGATGCTGACTTGAGCCAGGGATACCACTTGACCCTTGACCTCCAGATGAAGATGATGATGATGATGAATAAGGGGGAAGAATAAGTTGACGGGTGCCTTGAGCAGGGGCTTTTAATTGAACTTTGTGAGCCTTGGGTTGAGACACTTGGATCAGTACATGCTTGCAAGGCTGCTTTTCTCTGTGTCTAATTGTAAATTGGCAAGTTACATTCCTGGGGTAAAGCCCAGGGTAGTTTGGACTTTGCATTTTACATCTTCGACGATGACATGCTTCGAAATCTCGACTGCAATAACTTCCTGGTACCACTTCACCCCGTTCTACTGGGCTTCCGTGCGATCCGAATCTAGTTTATTATTCCAGTAGAGAACAAAATATAGTCATTTCTCATCTCATTAAACTATAAATACTCAAGAAGAGGGTCGTTTCTTCGCATAAGGATGATCTACGTAAACAATGACTCTTTATTTATTATTCCTTTGAAATAATGGCTGACTAAGCTGAGGTCTTGTCTTAGAAACAATTAATAGAGATTTAATGCCTCACCGGGTTTCATTTAATACCCATTGCAGTAGAATACCAATATCATTTGCAAATATTTAATTTAAAGTAGTCTGAGAACCTATTGTGCCAATTTTGGGCCAGAAATTAATTAAAACTTTAAAATAATTACCTGACAATGGCAAGACTGCGTGGAATGAATTTGTATCTAATTTTGAAATCAAATTCCTGATTCGCTGAAGGATTAGACTCGGGCCCAGAGCGTATGCCTGATGAAGGCATCGAAGAATTAATAATTTGACGAGGGGACCCATTTGGACCCAAACTAAGAGTTAGGGCAATTGCACTCATCTCACTGAAGTAAACAGAGTAACCTTGACCAGATCCACACCATTTACCCCCAGTTATTGGTCGACTTATTTCTGCCACCTACAAAATATAACAGTTATTCAAAAACTTTCACTCTTATTTTAAAATCCTTTAGAGAATTGCTATAAGGATTTAAGGGAGCGTTGTATGACCTGAAGGGATCCTTGAGGACAGCCGTCGTGAGTGGATGACGCAAAATGTCCGATGTTAATTGAGTCAAACATTATCTGAAATTTAATGATTGATTTTCATTTTATTTTCAAAAATACACTCTGTGAGCTCCTACTTTCCCCTTCAAAATCAGAAAATCTCAAACAATGCATCCTACTGCTTTTATTATACTTTAAGGTTTCTTATTAGGGGTATCCGCTTACTGTATTATTTCAGTTCAATGTAGTTCTTTTACTTGAACAAAATAAGAACACAATCTTCATTCTCAAATATTTAATTGAAACTTTATCCCTGCGTCTATACTATTGCCATTTTTCATTTCCTTCGCATGCCAGGGTTAGACATAAAAACGTAAAGTAAAAATCCCGTTTTAACACGCGTTTTGTGTACAACAAAATTGATTCATTTTAATGTTTTTGTGTTTTAAAGAAAGCCTTGAGTCTTACTTTCTCAACCAGATTTGTTTTACAAAAGCTGTATTTCATATCTTTCTAATTTAAAAACAACCTTGACATTAAATCATAATATCATTAAAAAACCTTGTGTATCATCTACTACAACAAAAGGTATCTCATCCCACTACAAAAACAACTTCTAACTGAAAACCTACAAAACCAATATAAAACTAAGAAAACATAATAATAAAGAGTGGATAAAGAAACATGCCAGATTTAGGTAGTTTCACTAACGTTTACAGTTGTAGTGGGCGGAAATGTGATGCTGGAGATGGAAAATAATTGAACTGTGAATAAGGAAAGTTGCCTCGTACTGACATGCCATTACTTTAGCTTCCATAATAATACAAGTTGTCACATTCTTAAAGACAAGAATAGACGTAGAGAAAAAAACTGATATTTGAGAGAGATTAAAAGTGGCAGTTGGTATGGTACTCTCAATTTATTCTTCGTTTATACCCAATTAGAGTTACGGGTAAGAGGATCTTCTCTAACAAAATATTTAATTAGTCTAATGCACGTTACACGCTTCATGCCTCATATACCTTTGTAAACACACAGTACACACACGATCTATTTTATATCAATCCCTTTCCTTATCAACTATTCTTACCCACTATCGTCAATTTTATTAATATTAAAAACATCAACTTCAAAAGAGATTAACCTGGGACACCCAAGCTTTCCAGAGACAACTCTCTTCTACAATGCATAGATATACCAAATTCAGAATCAGACCCGATCGATGAAAAATAAATGCAAAATATTTCATTGTGCACAATAGAGCATAGTTTTAATATGTACAGTTAGAAAAAATTGGTCTAAGATAGTTTCTTGCTTTTTGGGAAAAATATTTTTGCCCTTTTTGGAATCTAATTTCTGAAGAATTTGAATGTCATTTCTACAAAACGACACAACAGTTATATGAAGCCTATAAACTAAATCTTTCCGTCTCAATTCCTTCCAACATAATATTTTGCTCTAGAAAAGTTCTATCTCTGTTGTATTTGGACATTTTAAAGCCTAATGTTTTAGTTTTATTCAAAAATATGTAGTTGCAATTGTTGCAAATGTGTTCTTTATAGAGAACAGTATTATTTTATAACTCATTCTCATTAATTTTAATTTGCAGACACATATTTCCTTTATTTTGTGCGTACCAAAGACTTAAAAGTTACTTGACTTAAATAAAACCTGGACGCTTGAGATTTAGACGCATGCAATAAAAGGGAAATGAAGATAACAGGACTTAATAATCATCAGCACAACTCCCCTTAAATTAAGAAAAGTGAAATAGTTACTTACATAATACCATAAAATGCTAACATTTAACGTTACACAAAGTAGTATAAAAATTTCAAGAAAAAGCTAAACCCATATGGACAATAATGTTAGAAAAATGGAAAACAAAAACGTGTTTGTTTGAGACGGTTGGAATGTGCAAGTTGGTGTGTCGACATGTATGGGACGTGGTCGAGTGAGATGAAGTGAAATGAAACGAAAGAAAAGGAAACTTTCTCTTTGATTTCTTGATTGCAACTTTATAACTTTTATATAACTTGTTCACATATCACGAACAAATTCCAAGAGACTATCTTGACATGTCAAAGACCCTATACCACAGAAGATAGCCTTATCCAACATATCACCCCCTCTCTCCAGGGCCATTCACACCCTACTTTACCTGACTCAGTGAGCACGTAGTGCATCCAGATTCTCATATCTTTTAAACCCTTGGGCGTATAATATCTAACATCTTGAACTCTAGGGAAGCTTCCTCACGTCAACGTCAATGTCACTTCTCACTTGAACTCAATAACGCATCCCTATCACTTTCATCTCTTTCCTTAAAAGAATACAAAACAGGTGCCCTTAAAGCAAGCTTATAAAAACACCCTTCCTTGAACTTTCTGTGCTCTGAATACCAAATTTAAAATGGCAGTAGCAGAAGTAATTTATGAACACATCTCTTTTATTCTCTTTCCATAAAGATTCCTTTTGAAGATGGAAGGATTCAAGGGGTATAAATTTGTATAAACTACATATAGGTGAAAGGGAAGTAAGGGATTTCTGTGTAGTTGGATGGAGCGTAGATTGAATGAATCAATCAATCAGACTTTAATTCGATGTAATCCTTTCTTTGATGCATAGACAGACCCACACCCACCCCAACTCACCACCATTACCACAAGAGTATGTACTTACAAATACAAGTCTCTCTTAATAGGAATCCTATTTATTCAATGTGAAAGTACAAATCCTATTTTTGTTAACATTTATTAGCCTCTTTATTGTGTCATACTAACAATTCATCAATTCATCCAATTCAATCCCACACGTCTTTTCTATAAACATTCTATAACATTCTAATAGAATATTTTTAGTTTTATTTCATGAGATATTTTTCATAAAAAGTCTTCTTATGCAACAATGCAAACAAACATAGGTGAAAAAGGATGGAAGAAAGGGAAATGTAATAATGCAAAGAAACCGAAGATAAATGCAAATAAGATTATACATAAGTACTAAGGGTACCTGAACAAGATCCCCGAAGTTATCACCAGCCGCAGCAAATGTAAGTTGGCACACAAAATGTGGAGAATGAATTGGGGCTTTTTTTCCTTGATGAGAGCCAACAACGTTTCCGCTTTGAAGTTGACCTCCGACCCCTTGCAGTTGTTGTTGATGAGATAAACCCAAAGCAGCTGCTACTGTCCCAGAGTTCAATGTCAATGAATATGTCCTCCCCCATTCTCCATAGTACGTTCTATTACAGGCTACAAATACATAAAAAACATACAATTTTATTCATATTTCTTTCCCACATCCTTAATAACCTGTAAGTCTATTTTATAATTATATTATCTCAAAAACCACCCCCAAAATTAAAAAAAAAAAAAAAAGTTCAAAAATCCATATAATTCAAAAAATTGAATCACTCACGGACGGAAAAATAAGTAATTTATTACTGACAACAATTCAATTTCTTTCTGTCATTTAAACGAAAGTTCGGTTAGCATATAGGGCTTAAAAAGTTGTCCAAACCAAGCTCTATTTATGGAAGATGAGAACCTACACAACTACACCATAGAAATTTTTGACCTAACCCAACCTCATAAAGTTGAAAAACCCTAAAGATCTTTACAGGGGGCCATAATCCTAACTACATTCAAACTCTGATGAAACAAATACGAGATTAGAAGGCTACCCCGTGAGTCCTCTCTGACCTTTATGCAAGTGACAGGTTCATTAAACAAACCACACGTCAATCTCAAGTACTCTCTATCTAGTACAATTTATAGCTTATACTCAGTATACATCCCGTATTGTAAATTTCATGAAGAAACATCAAATCACGTAATTTCTGATTGCTTTATTTGATAGTACGGTTTAAGAAAAAGGGTGTTAAAAAAGTTAAGGCTAGACAGAGCGTTCGTTTCACATGTTATACGAGAATTGAATGCAAATAATTTTTTTTTGTAGAAATAAGAAGTATTGAGAAAAGAAAGGTTTGTTCAGGTGAAAGTCTCAAATAATTTTACACTCGAAATAACTTAAACTTTTTTTTCTGTCGCTCCCTAACTTTTCAAGAAATTCAAAAAGAAAGCATAGGCAAAGTAAAAGCGTACTCACTCAACCTTTAACTAATTCATTAAACAAATAAAAATACACAAAGACATGGTCTATTCATAAATACTAAAGTTCCTTTCTCACTTGTGTTTATATACCGAAAGTCAGATGCTGCATTATCCTAACTTGCTTTCATTTACTCACTTGAATGCATTTAATCCCTTATTTTCACACTGTGAGTAAGCCAGGGTGTATATCCAACTCGGGGTTTTTACTCAGAATATTTTTCAGAAAGTCCCAAAGGTAATAACTCTCAGTTTTTAACTGTTTAAATGTAGAAAACATCCTATTAGGTAATTAATTCCAGAAGGGGTTGTGCATAAAGAATGTATGTGAAATATTTACAGGGTGTAATGAGAGTTAATTTCAGAGTATTAAAATGTATTTATTGAATTTATCTATATCCTCATGAAATATGAACAACCCTATAGGCTAAAGAATAAAGAAAGCAAAAGTAAGAATTTTGTGAAGAAAGTAGACTGGAACTTTTTCCTGGGCTTTTATTTATCTTTAAGAAGAAAAAGATTTTCTTTTCTCTTTCTCACTGTGAAGAAATTGATTGGGACCACCATCACGACGACCTCTCCATCATCATTACATATCATTCTTTCTAATACATCCAAAACCAAGACAGACAGAACAGACAGAAACAGGTCACATTTCTCTTTTCTATACCTTTGTTATAACAAGGTCAAAGGTCAGAACTTTAATATCCTCTGGACTTACAAGGAATCATCACTTGGACATTCACATATATTTTACTGCATTCTCCGTTTCTTCATAAACGTCGTGCCTACGTTTCTCTTTTCAATCGGGAAACTTTTAAATGTAATGATGCATCTGAATTTGCCTATATAAAAAAGTAGCATTGTTCCTATTTGATTTATTTATTCACAAATTGTGTCAAAGTATTTGGGATCAGCTACTCTCGAAAGCTTATGCAGATTGGCCGAATGTGTACACAAAACAAAGAAGGAATCATAGATCTTTCTTTTTGTGCCCATATCCTTTCTTTAAATACAAAAGATGCGAAATGCACTCAAAAAGGTCAATCAATGTTCCAGAAATGCCATGGTCAGGCTAAGAACGATATAAAATGCCACAGAATCCAATAGAAATACATTGCACATGATTATCGAAGAAACCCTTGAGTTAAGAGATGACTTACGAGTGCAGAAAACAGGTTCATCACTAGAATCGCCACAATCATCCGTCCCATCACAGAATTTGTCTGAACTTATACACTTTCCACGGGAACACGGAAACTCGGAAATTTTACATACACTTCGTCCACCTCTGTTTCGTCCCTCTGTTAAACCATCAAAGACAAATTTTAGAAACCTTTTCATAAAACAACAGAGAAACAAAATCAAGTTCAATTTAGGTTATTTGCAGAGCCATGGAGCCATTTGAGCCATAATATTAGCCAGGCCATAACAAATTGTTTCAAAGTGGATGCTATTATGGAAGATCTCTAAAGGGACCGGGTGAACGTGCAGAATGGTATTTTACATGATTCATGAAACACCCCTTAGAAACATCATTTCACATTATGAAAGGAAAAAGGGGTTATAAAAAATCATAATGACACGTATGTACATCATCTTATAAGTATGACACATGAGTAATTACTTTTCTGAGTTTTCTTAGCTCCAGACAAAAAGTTAGTTGAGTTTGGATTGAGCAAAATAGATTCAGCCCATTGTTCATACCCTTCTTGTTTTCTTTCAATGCTTTGACCCATTGTGAATAGGTCACGTGCATTATAACCCTCATCACCCCCCAGCCAAGAACTATGATTATTACTAATATTATCAGTCGGTGAAGCAACTGCTGATTTCATCATTACGTAGATTACAAAAAGAAACACAAATGAAAGGGTAAATAACGAGAACGTCATTTTTGAATGAACCCTAAAGATTGAGACGGGAATAGGACACTTTTTACAAGTCAGGTCATTTCCAAAATCCCTTATTTCATCTTGATCCTTGATTGCCCCTTTGAGCGGTAACGGACTCTCTTTCATAGCATTCTCAAAGTCCATGGTCACTTCCGTAAACTTTGTATCTTAGACCCTGCGACCCTGCAGGACTCTCAGCTCCTTACGAATCATTCAATACTTCCACCATTATCATCTAAAGAGATGCGAGTCCATCGTGCACGTCCTAAAGTCAAAGTGCATAAGCCATGCTTTCACCACTTTCACTTGTCACATTTTCCCCCAGGAGAATAAATCGTGCTGAATAATTTTATAAAACAAACTTCCCTTCCATTTGTAATAGTATGCTACAGTGCACTAGTCATTTGTGGGTCACTTAAGGGTCATACAAGTTTGCTTTCACTCTCCAAGCAAATATGCTAATGCCTTCCAATGTTGGTTGGCTCTAACTTAATTCATAGAGACTTATATTGACACTAAAACAACACTGGATTTGTAACATTTTGCTTTGCTAAACAATCTGGAACAATATTAGAACACGGTTTTAAAACTAGAAGAATGCAAGTGACCTTTGACACAGTAAAAGTGCAGATGATACATAAGGGACTTTTACACTAGCGTATACTAGTTTCGTGAGAGTTGGCGAGTTCGGATGGGATATTTGTTTTAGTGTCGGTGGAGTGTGGACCATAAGAGCCGCATTCCCCGACACAACTGAACGCTCACAAGAGAAAGCATTTCCGTCAAATACCACTTTCTCTGCAAGTCGGATTTACTCGGCTACTTTCACTACAAAATCCCTACCACTCAGGAATACTATAACTCTCATATCCATTCACTTTTCATAAACATTCTTCCAGAACCCCGACCGTAAATTTTACCTTCTAAATTTCTCTAATACAACCCCTAGGGGACTTAAGAATTTCTGTACCTTTTGAGAGATTCCATTCATAAACTTTCCCCTTAAATTATTAACATACGAGATTGTGCATACAACTCACACACCAATGCATAATGCCAAAAGTAAATTCAGATATGTTTCAAAGCTAATTCCTTTTCGTTTTCCTTTTCGAACTAACTAAATTACTATGATAAATATTAGAAAAAGTAGGACTTGTGAACGGACCATTAGATATGTAGCAGATACAGACACTTGTTTAAAGTCAAGATTGAAAGTAAGCCAGTCGACTTATATTATCCAATGTCCACTTATGTACTTTTCTGAAGAAAGTCTGCGAGCTCAAAGAAAAGCTATTTCAATTTTATGACAAAAGACTCATCCGAGCTTCCTTCTCCCTCTAAACAACTTCAAAGTAGTTTATAAAGAATGATGAATGATTGAAGTACTTCAACTTCAACTATTAAGTACGCTGAAATGTTGCGACACATCTCACCTGAAAAAGATGTCTGGTACTGGTAAATGACTATATGTTCAACCTTTGACATTTTGCCAAATTCAATTTACGATTCCTGTGGTTGCAATTTATTGTGAATTCAGTAAAAATAGAAGCTAGTTTTCTATCCACATACCAATAGAATGGAATTTTGATGAGGAAATATAAGACATACATTATGTTACAATTGATTTTAATAAGCTTAACTTTATTTAAATGTAAATTAATATACATTATTAAAAAAATTCGAAATTATAATTTATTTACAGAGTCAATTCTAAATTATTAAACTTTTCAGGATCATAAAAGGATGCTTTGACTTGTCGACCGCCGAAATACCTTCCGTTAAGATCCATAAACGCTGCAAAATATTTTTAAATTCAATCACTCATTAAAATCTTGTCACAAAAAAATAAAAAAAGAACATTGTTAATACTATGTACCAAAAAGTCTTTAAAACGTTAATGTTTTTACTGTTATAACGTTTACAATAATACATTCTGGGACTTTCGATGGTATTTAAAGTCACGAAAAGTTTTAAAATCCTTTCCAACACAAAAGCAGCAGATTTATAAAAGACTTAATATTCGTTTAATACTTGCCTTTAACAGCCGAACCAACTTGAGCAAACTCGACGAATATTCTAATGGAATCTTCACTATCAACATCTGGCATTTGAAAGACAATAACTGTGATAACTTCTCCATATTTCAGGCATTCTTCTTTAACTTCAGGTTCTAAGTCATCATCTACTTCCCCAGGGCCCACCATATTCTGCAACCAAAAAATAAGAAACCGATAATAGCGGTTCTGTGATCAACCTTTTCAACAATTAAAAGAAGTTAATTAGTTAAGCCTACCGTGAGCAAGACGACTTTAGAGGGATTTCTAAGTTGCTCAGCAGCTTCCGCTTCATCCGCCGCATTCATATTTGTAGTGTTGGAACTTTGTTGCGAGTTTTGAGAAGTTTCTTGAAATTGTTGTGAATCCATTTCGAATTCGTCATCATCCATGTATGACGCTGCTAAATTAGGAGGTGTGCCTAATAAACTTACTACACCTTCTTTCGGCAAATCTTTTTCATGGATGATTCGTCCTATTCTATGACTTGTCTTTTCCACCTACATCACGCCATTTCGAGGAACAATTTAAAAAAAAAACACGAATAATTTCTTTGAAGTAAATATTTAAAAGAATTTTCTGGAACTATGCAAGCCTTTGATATTTCTACAACAATCAGAGATAAGTTTGAAGCACCTAAATTATGTCAAGCCTACTTCTGTAGCTACAATAAATTCAAAATAAAATAGTCATCGTACCTGAAGAGCAGTAGCCATACCCTGTTCTTTCTTGCCCAAACCTTGCCCCTCTTTGTACCCATATTTTGCCATAATTTTAGCAGCTGCAAAAGCTCCAGCTCCTCCCATGCTTCCAAAACTTCCACCAGGTTTATTGCTGTTGTTATTGCTATTACCCAACGAGAACGAATTAGATGGACCCTTATTACTTTCAAAGGAAATGTCGTCTTCATAGTCAATGTTAAGAGAAGCTGGTGGTGCGATAGAAACTCCTTTGTCACGAGTATCATGTGCGTCTGAATTGCCTATTTCATCCTCATCTTCTTCCGTACCGATCTCGGCTCTTCGTTTTGCCTAAATATTACACAGTTAACTTCTGATGTCATCCAATAAATTCGGTGAACATAAGTAAGGAAACATAAGTAACCTCTTCCTCTTCAGCCTCTCGGTCCCTCCTCTCACGGAGATCCTTTAGAGCTTTGTCATATTCATTAGGAAACATGGGGTCGTACTCGTTCTCAAACTGCCAGTCAGGGTCAACGCTTAAAAAGCTGGAGCCTTTACCACCTCGGCCTCTTTTGTCTCCCGATCTCGAAATGGAAAATGAAGGGAGAATGTATTGAGAAGAAGATGAGCTTCCGCCGCCACCCTCTTCGTCATCCTTCGCAGATTTTATTTTGAAATCCACCACAGGTCCCAACTGATTTTTCGCTGCTGGCTTACGTGCTCCATCCCTCTTCTATTGATTATATGCGATTCAAAATTTAGAATAAAACACAAAACAGATCACAGATCAATATTATATAATAATATCATCATCATCAATCATTATTATCATAATTATGAAAATTTCACCAACAACAAGCTTGCAGCGAACGTATTTAAATGTGTAAAATAAGTTAAAGCTCAAAGTATATGATCTGACCTGATTAGACGACTTTTTTAGCTGCATGTGCGTCTGAAGAAATTTAATTCCGGAAGCCCAACCGGCAACATTATCGGACTTTTTATCCGTGTCGATATCATCATAAAGAGACATCTTAATCCGTACTTAAATTAACTCAACAACCTACTTTCTATTGTACTCTCTCTCATTTACGAACAATACTTTTTAATTCAAAATTAGGATTTTTGAATTTGAATTTTTATTTTTAAACTGTTAATACATAATATAAAATTCAAAATTGCATGAAATTGTCAATTATTTCACAAATCTTTACTTTTGTTACTTTTACCAAAACAGCTTCAAATTTGAAATACCCGCGAGTTTTTTACAAAGTTTGTTCAATCTCATGCAGTAATTAAGAAATTCATGAATCTCTTCTGAAAGAGTTAGTAGCAGCGTTATGTACGTGTACGCTGATTTCGAAGCGTTAGTCCACTTCATACAAAGTATATAATATCGTGAAATGCTGTTCATATGCATTTTTGATTGATTCTTTCGAAATTCCAAGACGGTGAAGAATGAAACACAAAGCCAAAATTAACCAAAAACAAAAAGTTCTACAAAAAGGAAAGGACACTACACGTGGCTTCCTATTGGAAAAAGCTAAAAAGCAAGTCTTTTTTTAAAACTACAATCAAAATATAAAAAATGCATAGATTAAAAAGTTTCATAATTTTTTCATGAAATGCCCATGCAAAACTGGACAGACTGCCATTTCCACGTAGATTACAAAATATCCCTTATTTTTAATAACAAAAACATTCGTTAAGTTCTTTTGAAAATGGAAACCCCTCTGAATCCCCTTGACAAATGCATGGAAAGAAAAGGGCATCCTGAAGTTGGCGAACAGCGAACACTTGTTCGCGAACAACTGTTCGCTGTTCGGCGAACACTGAAGTT
>JAQGAA010002739.1:0-12084 GCA_034696425.1 Isotoma viridis | reverse complement strand
TTTTATCTTTCTAGGAAAAATGAACATTGATAAATTCAATTACGTCAATTTCTTAGGAATCCAAACGAATTTTGTTTTTCTTTCGACAGTTTCCTCATACAATCAGCCGTAATTTTTATTTTAAGTTTTAAGTATTTGACGATTAGACCAAAACCTTCAACCACTGATCCGGAAATAGAAATAATGGTTTCCTATTGTGATAAACGAGCAACGTGGAATTCAGTACAAATCCCATCTTCTTTATAACACCATGCACTCGCTAAAATAAAAGAAATTCTATTAAAAAATTCTTTAAAATTCTAAAAAAATTTAAGCAAAAGGAATCTGTTTAATTAAAAATTAATAAAAAATGAATCTGACAGACTCCTCCGCCTACTTAAATACCACAGTAGCCGGAGCAGTAGGAAGAAGCACAACGTACCGAGTGTTTCTACTTTTAGTCTCAACCCCAATAATAACACTCACAGTAATTGGAAATGTTCTTGTTATTTTCTCATGGATAATTCAAAAGTCAATCCGAACTCCACCCAACTTGTACTTTGTATCTTTAGCATTAGCTGACCTTCTTGTGGGTTCATTTGTATTTCCATTAGTTGTCTCTAATGGATATAATTCTCAGTGGATGCATGGACTTCCTGTTTGTCAAGCTCATCTCGTTGCATATTTTTCCTTGTGTGCTGTAACATCCTTTCATCTTGTGGCCATTGCCACTGACAGATATCGGACAATTACAGAAGGGATTTCGTATCTTCAGAGAAGATCTTTGAAATCTGTGTTTGAAACAGTTGTAGTAATTTGGGTTGCTGGGCTTTGGGTTTCCTTGCCTTTGATTCTGGATTGGGAGAGGATGGCAAGGGATAAAACTGCTGTGAAACATTGTATTTCGAAAAAGATTCCTTATTGGGTTGCGTTTATTGCGTTTACATCTTTGGGTCTTCCTACTTATCTTATTGTTAGGATTTATGCTAAGGTGTTTTTTGAAATTCAAAGGAGACTTAAAGCTCGAATGAATGGTGGAGCTCCGTCTGCTACTATGTCTACTCATGATAATTTGTCTGATGGAGTTGAGCTTGATAGTGAAAATGGTTTGTTTTGAAAAAATAAGTTTTTATTTGAAAGCTTTTTTTATTAGTTTTGATTGTAAGGATTTTTTGAAATTTTGAATTTTTGAATTTTGATTTTGAATAGAGAGAAGATCAGATAATGTGGATCCGTTATCTGTGTCAGGAAGGAATGCAAAAACGAAATCAGATTTAAATTTAGCAAAACAACAAAGAGCTGCAGTGACTTTGGGAATTATAATTGGATCGTTTTTATTCTGTTGGCTTCCTTGGTACATTTTAACTGTTTATGATATGATGGTTTCTCCTGAGTTTAAACCTCCGACTGCTTTCTTTGTATGGTTGGCTGTCCTAGGACTTGCTAATTCTTGTATTAATCCAATTATTTATGCGGCTAGGATACCCGAGTTTCAGAATGCTGTGAAGAAAATCTTTTTTTGTTTTAAAAGATTTAGGAATTGATTTGTATTGCTTTTTTGGAATTGTGTAAGATTATATTATATTGTAATCATATTGCGTAAGATGTTGTTTGCTAAAAACTAAAGAGGGAACAAAAATATTACATAGTTTATTTTTAATTAGTTGTTAAGTTTATAAAGAATTATTTCCTTGCTCAAAAAAACATAAACCAAAGTATATTTCTCTAATTGTTGCTTTCCATTATTTTCCTTAGAATCTCCCGTGCGTTTTAGTTTTATATTTCAAACTATATATTGTTGTGATGTAGTTGATATATTTTAAAACAATGCTAATAATATTTATCTCTTACATTCTGATCTGTTGTTTGTTAATTTTAAATAATAAAATATTATCATGCACAACTAATGCAATGAATTTCATCATATAATTTTTAGACCATCTCACAATCTGATTGAATTGGATGTAAAAATGGTCGTAAATGGATGATGAAAACAAACTAAGCTAAAATTCGGCTGCACCAAAGTTTTTCGCTGACATTAAGAAACTTTATGCGCATAAATATTCTGTATTTCTTAAAGTTATTAAATTGTTACTAACCAGGAATTTAGCTCTGAAATGAAATACAATTCAGCTAATTTCAATTCTTAGTAAAGCTACCTAGTAATTCAGAGTAAAATTGGAAATGGTTACAGTATTTTGTTGACGATGACGTGACCTGAATAAATCTAATCATAAATTTAATTAACTTTAGCTTTAATTTGAAATGTGCAATTTAGATAAAAATAACTCTTTAAGTATTAAATTATTAAAATCAGTCTCCTATTCATAGGGGATTACATAAAACTATTAATCAATGCCAAGTCAAAAATTCAAAAAAATTGTATTAAGTACAAAGTCAGCTAAAAGTTAAAAACAGAGTGCAAACTAAGTTTTAAAAAAATCAATTAAGCATTTCTTTCAACTCAACACTTTACTTTTAATGAATCCTTGCAAAATAAAAAGTATAAATAATACAAAACCTGAAACCCTTAAATATTCATAAGCTAAAAAAAGTGTGAAACTCCAAAGTAACTTATTAGGTCACTGTAGACAAATCATTCGTACTCCATACCCGAATAAACTATTTTCTAAGACAATAGTCCTACAAATCCTAAATTTTGGTTCCGTCTCAACAAAAGAAAAAGGATCTTGATATTGCAGATGGTAAAAAGAGGACAAAAATTGAGACGGTTTCCTTTAACGGTTCTCATCATCATCTCTTCATAACACAATCTCACATCAATAACATCATCACTATCCTCTTTCATTGAAAATCTTAATAAAAAAATCTCTAGTAGTAAGTTTATATTGCACTTGCTATTAAATTCTAAATAGTAAATTCGTATAGGATGCACCTACAGAGAATTGTGTGTGCAAATCAAGTCGAGTCCCCTCTACTCTTATCTAATACCTTATTTCAAAAGAGTCGGTCGGACGGAGTATCAATGAACGAGAACAGGATGTACTTTTCACTGTTTCTGTATACATCAAATAATAATGCATTGAGATATTACATTTACAAATAAATCCAACTCTAAAAGAAAATGCTTAAAATTATAATACGCAAGGATCTCTCATTCCTAGTTTTGCAAGCAAATCATATTATCATCACAACAATAATAATAACACTGCTAATGCGGCGAAGGTATTGGCATTGCTATCTTATTGTAGCTTAAAAACAGAGGTGGTGGCACTGCTAATGGCAATTTGGCTACGAGGTAATTTAACAATGCAATACAGCAAAAAGATAAACCAAAAAGTTAAAAAGTCTACAAGTCTGCTAGAAGTTAGTTGTTTTTTTTATTTAGGCTTGAGGGTTCAATCTTTTTAATCTCTGAGAGTTTGTCCTCTTCTTATTCTTCTTCTCTGCATATCCTGATACGATGCATGACATCCATTCACGTTTTAGCAATAATGACGTTATTCCTAAAGAGTAATAGTAGTTTTTTTCATATTTAAACAACTTTTCTCTCTAGCTTTTGTAAACTTGGATCGTGGTCAAGTCAAGTGTGTTACGGAATGATTTAATACTTATTAAAAGGTTTGGGTGGTAGTGGAGAATTTTATTTTTTGTTTTTTAGGCAATTTTAAAATCTGGAATGTTTTTTAAAGTTATAAGCGTTTTTTAAATGAAATATTTGCTAACTTCTTTTAGAGAGGGAGAGATACGATGTATAACAATTTATTATTTCGAGGTCATCATTCACAAAAAGGATTTGACCTGCATTACCTATTTGTCATTAAGGCATCCGGCTGTGTAGGTCAGTGTGGGTATTACTCAATCATCTACCTAACCAACCTACTACTATTAAGACTTTTTAATTAAAACAAATTAATTTAGAATTATACTTAAGCAATATTGTTCACTAACATAGGTGGTAAGAGTATCTTGGGAATAGAATCCTAGTCAACATGCATCCTATTACACTGTTCAAACTCTTTTCTGAATGGCCGATACCCTTGATATTCTTGACGAAAAACTAAGATTATCATTATCAAGTTTGCTTCTTTTTACAAGAAGAGATGAATAAGCAAGAATCTTGAGTGTTATTTACACAATCAAAAGAATCACAGATTAAAAGCAAAGTGCGTCAATGGATTTACGTTATCACCTAAAGGCTTATAGGTTCTTAGAATAAATATGCTAATCAACCCGAAAGCTATTAAATCTATGAATTACAAGTTTATGCCACGTGACACAAATGAAAATCATACGTTGATGATAGTCATTTTTTAAAGGAGTAATAATAATGCGATCTTGGGTAATTTTATACGAAAAAAATATAGCTTTTGCACTCATCATTATCCTTCTGGAGTTGATAATGCATATTATGTCGAGTGCAAAAATGCAAAGGTCTTAACACTCGTTAAAGTATTAACTACATGAAAGATAGCAATAATCCCAGTGTTGGACTTATTTAAATAATAATTGAAATCATATTGCCCAAAGTCAAATGTAAAAGAGTAAGGATCTAAAAGTGGATTTTAATAAGAGGTTAATTTTCTTTAAAATATGATATAATAGAACTGACGGAGTTTTGACTTTTTAAGAGTAATGATGATAATGATGTTCTGTGTGTGTGTACTCCTTTGTAACATGTATCCGCAATCCGCATTGAATTGGGATTAGTATTTGGGATGAATGAAAAATAATATAATAATAATAGATTTAAGGAGAGAGAGATTATTTAAGTTCGCATGTACTTGAATTTAAAAGATTTATAAAATAATATGTATATCCTGTCTCTTGTGTATTCCTTTTAGTAATGATCATCATAATAATAATCCATTTTACTAATATAGAGAACAGGATTGGGCTAAAATGTAGTTTGTAATGAAATCAGTAGTAGTTTGTAGTAGTTAGTAGTGAAACTAGATAGAAGGTGGTAGAAAAGAGGTGGCTTTTGGCTAAAATTTCATTGTCTGAAAAACAGTATGTACAAATTTTTATCATTATTCTCATATTATTATTGTAAAATCACCTTTAGTACTTATATACCTGTGTGTGCCTTTAAAAACTGACCCCTCTCTACTATACACGCTAAAAGGGCACTTGGCTATCTAACTCTCTATATGAAGCTAATAACTGTATAGAGTATAAAATAATGTAGTAAAGAGTTTAGTTTATATAAACCAGTATGGATTTATAAAGTTGTGACATTGAATGTTTTTATTAAAAAATATTTTTTAATACAGGAATGTATTATTGTGTGTAGTAAAAGAGTAGATATGGTGAAATGAAATGGTATAGTATGAAGTAGTAAAAAAGTAGTGGTGGTGGTAGTTTTTTCTTTATGATGATGATGATATTATTATGATGGTGGTGTGTGTGTGTGTATGATAGTTGAGGATCCGGGATGGGATCTCGTAAGTATAATGAAAGTCCCAATTCTTCCAATGTCAGAGATAGTAGATAGAAAAAGACTGCAGTGTTATTAGTGTTAAAAAAGCTGACCCCAAAATCTCTCTCAGTAATACTTGGACGAACGAGCAGTTCCTCTTCAAGTAATTATTTTTTTTTGTAATCTTTCCACCATTCTATACCTTTTTAGTTAGGTGGAACATCATCATTTAGTAGATTATTCTCAGATTTCATTGTGTGTGAGTGAAAAATTTGAAATAGTTAATAGTTTTTGTAGTTAAAGTAATTAGTAAACCTGTACTGTTCCATGATTGTATACAACAGCAAGTGTTGTTAAATGTATGTTCAAAGTTGGGATTTACTTATTGAAAAATTATAAGAGTTTACACACTAAAGTCATTACTTCAGTTGAGTCCATGTGGAGTTGAATTTTATAATAGGCTGAATTTTAAGGATATTTTTAAAAGTGTTTTGGAAAAATTGAATAGAAATTCAAGGCCTTTTTTAAACAAAAAAAGAAATTTTAGGAAAGTTTTTAACTTTGAAAAAAGTAAATAGATTCAAGGTTATTTACTACTACTGCAACTTGAAAGGATTTCTATTTGTAGTTACACAGTAGCAAATTGTACTCAGATGGTCGTGGGTGGATTGAAAATGTGAAAAGGATTATAAAGGTGTGTGGATTTCATTTTTTTATTGTTTTAATAAAAAATAGGGTTTTTTAATGTAGGGTTTTTTTATTTGAATTGTAAAAGGAAGAAGGATTTTGAAAATAATATTTATTGTTAATAAGAGTGAAGAGAAAGAAAGATAAGATAGGAGAATATATTAAATTATTGAAGTTTATGGTGATGATGGATTGAATATGTGATGGGATATAAAAAAAATATTCACATCCGGGTATGAGTATGATGTATTTCATCAAGTTTGTTTAAAATGTAGTGAGTATTCAGAGTTAGAAGGATGTGCCACTACTACTGCCACTACTACAAAAGTTCTCTAACTGATATCGTTATCATATAAATGCATGTAAACTTAGTGGGGAAGTACGTTAAATCGCCTACGACTCTTTTTGTGGTTTTGTTAAAGGATTTTTTTAAAGTTTTTAGGTTGGACTTGTTCTGTGTGGTTTTGATAGTTTTGGATGTGAAGTTATAATTTAGTAGTTAAATAAGAGAATTATTTATTAATTTTGTTTTATTTTAAAATGGTTTTTGAAGAAATGGAAGATAGCAGCGCTTGTAATGTAGAATCAACAACATCATCATCCCATAATCCTCTTGGGTCGTCTAATAATAGTAATGAGATTGGAGGGAGTACTTCTTCTTTTGGGATGATTACGAATAATTTTTCATCAAGTAGTAGTAGCCTTTTCCAGCAACAATTGCAAAATCTTCATTACCAACAACAGCAACAGAATAATGAGATCGTAGACTTTGAGAGTAAACAAGACGGAAATCAGAGTGGTGGTGGGGGTGTTGCTGGAGTTGGGAGTGGTAGTAGTAATTATAAGAAACCTACTCAAGATTCTGATGACAGCTCGTATGATTCGGATTGTGAAGTTTCGGATGGAACTGCACATTATGATGTTAGTAGGACTGTTTCTGATACGTTGGGTCAGGAGTTTGCGGAATATATTACCCTTGGGGAATCTAATGAGGCTACGGATGCTTTGACGTCTCCGGTAAGTTTTTGATAAGAAGGGAAAGTTTTTTGCTTTCACTTTTTTGATTTTTGAGAGATTTGTTGGAGGAATAGTTGTAGGGGTTTTGGAAAATCAAGAAATATTATAAAGTAAATGGAAATTAGGATTTATAAACATAAGTGGAGATTGTTCCTTTTGTTGATAATGTAAATAAGATTGTTAGATTAAACAAATGAATCGAGATAAATTGAAATGAATGGGACAAACAAATATTGTATTTGGTATTTTAGGTAGATGGGCGTAAAAAGTTTTTAGTATTTTCTGTAGTAAATTCTTCAACATAAATTATTATAACTGTTAGCCAAGAAGGAAAATTATATTGATAATGCAATTTACTAGAACAGTTTATTTCAAAAATGAAAAGATTTTCTAATGTTAGAAGTGCAGAAAAAGTGCAGGTGATTTTTTTGTAGTGAATTTGACAATGGTTTTTGAAATTTTTGTTGAATTTTCTTTGACGTTTAGAAGTTTTTTTGTAATTTTAATTAAAACTTAAACACTCCATCTGACGATTGTTACAATTTAAATATTTATAATTTGACATTTTAATAATTTTTCAGGTACGATTCACATTCGAATCGGATCCTGGATACGGATCTAGAGTAGAATTCGCGATGAAATTAGGCTACACGGAAACGCAAGTACGAATAGCTTTAAGTAAATTAGGAGCATCACCTTCTCAAGATGAATTGCTTAGTGAATTAATTCTCCTGGATTCATCCAATACTTCGAATATTGGAGAGACTGAGGATGATAATGAGACTGCTGCTGCTCTTCCACAAAGGTCTGAAGCAGCTTCGCTAAGGCATATTGTGATTGATGGAAGTAATGTCGCTATGAGGTATATGAGGTTTTGAATTTAAAAATTTATATATTTTTTACAATTAATTTTCGTATTTTCTAAATTACATTTTTTTTAAATTTCAGTCACGGGAACAACAAGGTATTCTCATGCCGAGGGATTAAACTAGCAGTTGAATACTTCAAGTCAAGAGGACATAAAGATATAACCGTATTCCTCCCATCGTATAGGAAAGACAATGTGTCTGAAGCTGGTATGGGAATTTCTAGCATAAATATTAATAAAAAATAAAAACAGTACATCCTGTTGTAAACTAGGGCAATTTTGAAAGAGAATTGAAGAATTTGAATAATAATTTGTTTTTGTTTTTGCTTGATAGACAAGGCTATTTTGAGAAGCCTGGAAAATGAAAGGAGTCTTGTGTACACGCCATCAAAAATACTAGACAATAAAAGAGTTACTTGTTATGATGATCGTTATATTCTGGATTTAGCTGGAGATGTTGATGGAATTGTAGTTTCTAATGATAATTACCGTGACTTGGCTAGAGAGTCAGCTAGATTTAGGCCTATAGTGGAACATAAGCTTTTGATGTATTCCTTTGTTAATGACAGGTAATTTGATTGCATTTTAAAGAGGTTTTGTTTTAAAAATGGGAAGTTTGAATGTTAAAAGTTTTTGTTTTTTTGTTTTAAAAAGATTCATGCCACCAGAAGATCCTTTAGGAAGAAATGGACCAAGTTTAGATCAATTTTTATCAAAAGCATTAATAAGAAAGACTAACCCTTGTCCTTACAAGAAGAAATGTACTTTTGGTTCAAAATGCAAATACTATCATTCTACACAACAACCCTCAGTGAGTGATACTTTAAGAAAGCAAGCAGCAATGAAAACACAATCAGTTCCAATTACCAGAGCGAATTTGATGCCAATCTCCAGAACTAAGTCAGCAGTAGTTCCAATGGAATCTGGAAGAAACGAAGGGAGTCAACTTCTTGGTGCTAATCCTCATAAGAAATTACAAAGACAATTAAGTATCAACCCTGGTGGTGATCCTAGGATAAGTCAAGCTTGGAGGACTGGAAGTAGTACGAGTAATATCTCTGTTGATCCATTTACCTCACATAGAAATACAACTTATTTACATCCTTTTCCTGGAAATCCTTTATTGAGTGAAGTCTGGTCTCCACCGGAACTTATGACACCTACTACGACTATCCAGCAGCAGCAACAACAACAGGCTAGTCCAGCTAGTTCTCCGGAATTACTTTCTGTACCCACACTAAACATCTTTGGACCTCCAGGGTCATCATCAACTTCAGGACAACAGAGTAATCGCACTAAAATGTATCACCATTTATCAGCTATTTTCCCTGAAGAACAAGTTCGGGAAGTGATGAATATGCATCCGGAGGAAACTGATGCTAGGGTTATATGTGGAGTTATTGTTAACAAGTTTAAGTAAATTATATAAGCTGGGGGAAATGGAATATAAATTGGAGGATTTAATATTATAAAGAGAGGCATGTACTATTTTATACTAAATACATAAACACACATGTTATATTTAACATTTAAAGAAAATATGTATTATTAACTAGAACCATTTATAGAAAAAAACGGGCAGTTAAATTTTAGAGAAAAAACAGTCAACCATTTTCAAAAAAAAATTGTTATATTCAACTTAGTTTTAATTGACTTGTAAAGTCGGACTGTTTAAACTTGTTAGAGGGATTTTTGCTTTTCGAAATTAGGCAGATTGTATTTTTGCTATTTAAGGTTTTCTTTAGTCAGCTTGTATCTGTTGAGAGATAAACTAGCTAAAGTTAACTTTATATAGGGATTGCGTTGTCTCATTTGAAAAGAAAAGAAATGTCTAATGTGTTTAAATCTATTTGTAACAGATTTTATTGTCAAGATGTAGTTTCTCAGACAAGTTAAAAGACGCTTGACGAAATGTCTTTTGACGTGCCTGAGAAAAGTTTTCTTTGATTTTTAATGAATGAATTTTAATGAAATACCTCTGTGTGTGACACAATCAAGAAAGATTTGAGATTTTTGACTCTAAAGTAAGTAAGCTTTGACGAGAGAAGTAATTTATAGGTAGTTAGTATAAATTAATTATTATTGTTATTAATTTAATTATTACCATCAGATGATAATTTTGTTATTGTGTCTAAATAGTATTTGTGCACATTCTTGTCAACTCCAAGACGGAAATGTGTTACAGATATCTTTTGATTTTCATCTACGGAACCAAGTAACTGCGTATGCAGTAATTTTTACTGTAATTTTTTTTAAAAGAAATATTGTATTGAATATTTCGTCGAGATTTTATTATTTTGTATCTGAATACTTTTCGGTTAAAATAAAAACAGTTTTTTCAGCGCAATGATGATCATAGTAAGTTTTTCATAATGTTGCATTATTGGTTGGATGATTCATGGTATTTTTAAAATTATGAAGAAATAATATTTATGAAGTAGAAGTTTTTTCATCAAACAAATAAATTACTTTTATTTCAATAATCAAATAATGCTAAAACATTTTCTAGAACTAATTACTTTTATAACATCAATTTATCTTACTAGCTGTGTGTCAAAGCATTTTTCAAAGCTTTTAAAAAATCCTATGATTGTACCATAGTGTGTATATGATATATAAATTGCTTTACACTTTTTCATGAAAAAATTGAAAATCTTATGTGTAGTGAGTTGCTCAAATTAATTTCAAAAAATTTAAATTTTTTTCAAAAAGAGTATCATCCAATATGATTGTGATAATTCTGAGTATAATAATTTACAAAGTGATTTCTTCTATTGCTGAACAATATATCATTACAATAATAAATGTATACACATAAAATGTGCATATTGTGCTGGCTTGAAAGCTCAAAAGATCAAAAACATCTTACAACCAAAGCAAGTATTGAGTGGTTTCTCTTATAACATAAGTAATTGGTAAATGTTGTAAAATATGGCAAAAAATGGTTTTTGAGATTTCCGAACAGTCTAACTGGGTTCATGATATAGGCAAGCTTACTTTCGTTCCTGTTTTAGACACAACAAGCAAATATTTATGTATCATTAGGGGAAGTATTAATAAAATATTTGTAATTATAGTTCAAAAAACAGATTGCAAAGCTTTGTGCAAAGTAGATTGGAATATTAGGGAACAGAAAAAAGTTAAATATTTTTTTTAAACTGCAAACTACTAAAAATGCATTTACTTATAATATACAAATATATTATATTATATGTTTAAATATATATTATACATTTATTAGCAACTAATTTTTCTCTATATTTCATTTTAGGGACGGAGGTCCATTTTTTCTAAATTTTTTCTAAATTTTTAAATAGCATCAGTACCAGTATTGTACATTTGAAAAAAGCACCTACATGCTGTAATAATATAAATCATTACAGGATTTAAAGGCCCCTTTACACCTGATTTATCTATAAATGCATACGGGTTTTGGAAAAAAAAAATCAATGTGAAGTTTGTTTTTTAAGAATTTGGAAAGTTTCCAAGTTTTTTTTAAATTGTTTTGGAAAAAGGGTTGGAATTGGACTCTGAAGGTTGGAAAGTTTTTTGAATTAGGTTACAAAAACAAATTTAGTTTTTTATAGGAATTTGCATGATAATAAATCTTACATTTGCAAATGCTCTTTGTAAATTTGTACGCATTCAGAGTTCATAGCATAATATAGTAGTAGTAATTACAATACCGATTCTTTTACTAATTAATACATTTTTTTTCATTTCTATAATATGAACCTTTTAGAACTTGTAGCGTACCACCACCATATACAACTTGATTGATTTTTTTTCCTTGATGATCAGACGCACACAAGTGGTCCCATTTGTTCTTTTTCTTAAAGTGTAAAAAGTTTTTGGCTATTTATTGTGTCCTTATAGGTCGGGGTTTGGTGAAAGTAGTCTCTTGTGTAGTTTTTATACAACCTTATATATGATTGTGTCATGAAAGCTTTGATAATTATATTCTAAAAAAAACAACCGTCCCTTTATAATTTACTTAGATACTAATGACAATGGCAGGATTACTGAAATCATGATTAAGTTCAAGAGTAGTAGAAAAAAAGACATTTGATTGAGATGTAAATTATATCTATAGTCATTAAGCGGATCATTAAATCTTAATGGGGTTTCTATTAAAAGTAAATCTAGCTGA
>JAQGAA010002738.1:0-12085 GCA_034696425.1 Isotoma viridis | reverse complement strand
TACAGAATAGTCAGTCTCTACACTTATTAAAAAATTAAGAAAACTCTTAAGAATTACAATCATAATCTTTAGTAAATTGCTACCAGCGTGAAATATTCAATGTAGACTAAACAATAATATTAATAAATATGATAATACTAATAATAATACCATGTTTTACTTGGTCATATCATATTATGATTAAAATGCTAACTTGATAAGCTTAAAAAATATTGTATATCGAAATCATACCGAGTAGAAGTCGTGTGGAGATTATAATATTTGTAGGTCTAAAATTAACTGAACTTGTGCCTAAAGTCTGATCCGTTGTTGTGTGTATGTGCCTTTTCATACTTTTATGCATTGTTGTTGCTACCAAGCTCAATAACTATTTCTATTCTAAGTGTTATCAGCAGCTATTGTTTAGATTTTACTCTCTGAGAGTCATTAGTCATTTGAATACGGTTTATGATTGTATGAATTATGTAAGAACTCATACATTTTTTAGACTCGTGTCAACAAATAGCGTATTATGAGATTAAAATTAAATTTTAATATTTATTACACTTTTAGTACCAAGAAACACTGGCTAGACAGTTATTCACGACAACAGTGACTGGAAGTTAATTTAGTTGTTAATTTTAATGTTTTACGTACTTTGGGTTGCATTTTAAATTGTTACATGTTCTTAGGTTTTTTCTACATGTGTTTGTTTTGTAATTCTTAAGAGTTTTCTTAATTTTTTAATAAGTGTAGAGACTGACTATTCTGTAGATTTTTTTTAAATTCTTTCTAATTCTGCTGAGCTAATGGACTTTGTTACATTGAAATTGAGACGTTACAAATCACATACAATGTGGAGGAACAATAATGTAGGCATTTCCTTTCCTAACTTCGTGATATTAACAAATGGCTTTTCTTTCATTTCAATTAAATCGATTCCTCTAATTATTATTTATGAGTTAGAAAAATTCAGACTTATCCTTTCTAATACTATTGAGTTGTATTTTGTCATGTTTCTTCTGAAATTCCATTATTTCTTTCCTTCTTTTACAATTCGTAATTTTATACCATCTTCATGTTATTCCTGCAACATGTAACCCAAATCGTAAAATGGGGACAGAAATTAAAAAAAAAAATCTAAGAAGAAATGATTTAAAATTCTGAGAATATAGGCGTCAATGTCGTATCTGTAAGTTGGCCACAGGTATGTGATAACAAATTCAAGATCTAGGTTTCCTTTTCCTTTGAGACATTGACCAATACGCATATTCTACCTAAAGCTAAAAGTTTCCAGCCCAAGTTAGGAATGTTTTTGTTAAATCTTTTGACTACAAATTGGACAACGGGATTGTTAATAAAAATAAAATGTCCAACCTATAACCTATGCATGGTAGGTCTGTTGGTCTATACTATACAGCATACAAGGCGACAGAAAAGGGAGTCAAATAAAGGTATGTGGCGGCGGCAGTAGGTCACAGACATTGTCTCACTGTCACATTACAACGTCACTTTCGAATTTCATTCGGGTGTGGGACACACACAACAGGTCATTTGACTTGTGGCCTGTGGTTTTTTCATCTCATGAGTCTCATCTTTAGAAATCCAGTCTACAATTTAAAAAAAACATTAAAGGTTACAAAGAAGAACTCCACTCTATCATTATCATTTAGAATTTAGACTTTTAAGTCAAGTGTCATCCAAACCATCCATGTCACTGTATCTTGCACATCAACCACAGATCAGTGGTTTTAAACTCATTGTCACATTGATTGTGAGAAAAGTTGATGATGACGTATGTCCACTTGGTGTCTAGGAAAATGATCCTGATACTACCTGATGGCTGTTTATTTCTTTAAAGCATAAAATCCCTTTTTGATTTTTTACAAATAGAACATTCATAAAATGGTACTGACAAGATATCAAGTCTCACTTGGATACAAACAAAGCATTCGTTACTTATGAATGACCCCATGTAGGGTCTCACTTCTCGACCTTGTTCTTGATTTGTCCATCATGGTTCATTCGATACGGTATGGTTTATTCACGGTAGGATAAAACTCTGTATAATCCTTATCTGGTTTTTTTCGTCTTCGCTTCGTTATGTGTGTTATTATTATGATATTGTTAAATTTAAGTAGGTAATATTATTATTATGACTGACAGGCAGGACAAGACGCACACATTAAATTATTTTCCTCTTACGATTCTTCTTGTTTTCCTATTCCAGTCTTGAATCTTTAATCCAAGTTTTCCCTTTTTATTATTATTATATAGCTGTAAGGAGGAGAGTGATTTTATGATAACTAAGTCATGAGGGTTTGTATCTATTTTTTTCTGTTTAATGCATGTGGATTTAAAAAAATCAATCATGATCCTCGCTATATCATCCTTCAAATTAAAAGAGTATGTTTTTGTATATTATATTCAGCTATCAATATTATGAATGATGGGTTGGGCTAGTTAGGCACTGCATACTGCATTGAGCATTATTAATACAAAATTGTATTACATAATCTTGATAGATTAAGTCTTTTTCTTCTTTGGGGATTTATAAAATCTAAAAGCTGACGAAAAAACACTCAAACTCAACTCAAAACTAGGTTTGCTTCTTACACATGTTTTTTTCTTTAAATTTTCTCATAATAAATTTGACTAGTTTGACACAGCGTTTATTTTATTTCTATGATACGGAACATAAACTAAAATCTTCTTTCGTTATTATTAACTAAATTCGTGTCATTTTATTTTTGTAACCTATTTGTAATGCGTGTAAAAAATTACATGCATGCGTGTCTCCACTCTAGCAGAAAATTGTATTTGTTCTATATATTATACATGTGTGCACACATTCCTATAAAATCGAAGCTTCTTCTACTCCTAATATTATCTTAGTCAGGGTGGGCAGGGCGTGTCCCTCCACAGAGATATATATACGTAAAATTATCTAGATAAGTAAACCCCAAATCCATTTCATAATCTTAATTCCCACATTTTATGAATTTCCTTTTGGTTTTAATTTTTTTTAAATACTAAACCCTACCAACTTTGTGCGTCAGTAATGATTATTTCTTAAACAAAAGACGAGAGAGGTAAACTAATCTCTATTTTTCAATAGAAGAAACCATTAAAAATACAAGTAGCTCTAGCTCACTTCTCCACTACTACTACTACTACCACTCTGCCTGCCAAATACCTCTTTAATTATGTGGTCAGATGGTCAAAGAAAAAATCCCAGCTTCATCATCATCATCATGTTTTGTCATCTCATATTATATGCATAATATAGTCCCTACATATATAAGTATCTCAAGAGGAACGAGCGAGAGAGATACGGTAGTTATAAATTTAAAAAACTTTTTTATCATTATAATTATTGTATGGTTAGTGGCCTGAATATCCATCTGATAATTAGGTGACTCATTTACTTCTCATACATGTTATTATTTCCACTTGGCCTTGTCTTCTTCAAATGTATCCTTTCCTTTTAGTGTGAATCTTTATTTTTCATAAAAATCCTATATTATACTTATTTTCGTCACACATTCGTAATAATAATAGTGCCACATCATGATAATTATATACCCAGTGTGTGTAGGTTTTTAAACTTTTTAATACAAGTCTTATGGAGAAGTAGTAAAAATTTCTAAAATAAAGTGTACAGAGAGAGATAATATTATATTATTCTATTGTATGTCAATGCAGATAGTGACATTAAGAAAGATTATTATTATTTCTTTTAAAAAAAGTTAAGATGAGCAAGATATTATAAAAAGACACGGATTTTAAAGAGCTGACTTTCTTTAAAAAAACGATTTGTGACAGTTTAAAATATAAAAACACCAGCAGGACATATAACGACTTTCTTGAACAGACAAAACCGATGGGAATCTCTTCTAAATGTTGCAGAATCTCTAGGATAGTAATGAAATGATGATGATGATTACTATTGAAAAACACATTTTTTATCTTTAGAGATGCAGATAGAAAGAATGGTTCACGTTATTTTATTTTAATACATAATTATAGTAATTATTACGCATTTCATTCCAAGGCGAATGCCTCATTTAGATATTTAATTTAATCTTAATTTAATTTGTGAATTTGAATCAATGCGTGAAAGACGAATGGGCATTACTATTATTGTCTACAGGTGGATATGGAGTCTGGATCTAAAATAAAAATGCTTTCACAAAGACTTAGTGTATGGATTGAAGTGTACTAACTAAAAACTCCATTATAAAAGAAAGTTTACCGAACTTTTGTTACCACTTAGTAGCCAAAGGTAGATGACATCTTTGATTTGATTATATCTTTTATTATATGACCGATGGCACTTGCCAATCTAAATAAATTGGACATAAAATTACATATATGAAAGTTTTTTTTACTATCATTGGATACCCTACACATTTTTTTACCCATATTGATTTTTATTGCACTTGCTCGACTCTACCAAAAACTTTAATCTTTTTCCGTTTCTTTTTTAACAAACTGTTTACGATCACAGATTTTTTTGTCGATAAGAGATTTTACTTAAAATTTAAATGATTTTTTGCAACAGATGAGAAAAGAGTATTGACTAGAGAAGATAAATGAGAAAATCTTTTGATTTTAAGGTAGAATTTCGGTGGACATAGCAGTAAGACAAAAATGTTCATTACATTTATTGCTCGTAAATTAGTTTGCTAGCCAGCCAAGTATGAACTGTACTGTTATCAGTTAGTTATTTTACTTATAGAATACCACCACCACCGCATTTTATGCATTATTATGCCCTTGAATGAAATAGCAAGTTTGAGTTTTGTCTACGACTGCTAGAGTATAATAATGTGATAATAATAATATATTGTAAATTGTTATAGCGCTAACTACTCATCTCATCTTTAGAGTTAAGTCAACGATAAAATTTATTACAAGAGGTATTATACCTTATAATATTATTATATGTAGGTAATAAAGTTTTTAGGATTTGAGGAAAAACATGACGATACTGATGATTGTTGTGATGATGGTGGTGGTGGTGAAGATGGTGAAGGAATGGATTTTATTTTGTAGTTTACAACCGTTTTATTTTTCGACGAAGGTAAATTACATGTATATTTTATGAGGCGACAGACAAAGTACAAGGTGGTAGGAGTGAGACGATTGAAATTTTGAAAATGTGACTGAATTTGATTCGTGATAATGAGACTTTGTCTATTTTATAACATCTTGGCCTTTAACAACATCGTCCAGACCAACTTTTAGAGTTTTTAAAGAGTATTTTGAGTTTTTCTTTTGTGACTTAATATTAAATCTTGCTTTCAGCAGGGTTTGATTTAAACCAAGAAAACTCGCCAAGTTAAATGTTAAAACTTGCATGTTTGTATGATGAAATTATGATGTATGGATTTAACAATGTTGTATTAGAGTTGATGAAAGACACACTACCAGACAGGGTTGAATTATCGATGCTAATAACGCATAATTTTATTCTTATGAATGTGATTATTTCTTTATGATGAAAAAATACCACTTTTACTTGCATTTTTCTTACATTTTATACAGCGGCTCGTTCAGAAATAAGGAAATTTGTTAGATTTTGTATTAGCTTTTGGAAATACCAAAATGGCCTTAAGTGTATTCTCATAGGATGATAAGTTTTAGGTAAATTCAAATAATTAGAGAAATGAAATGTAACCAGCGAGTTAAAATGAACAGTTTGGCGAAAAAAAGTCGGATGCTATGGGAAAAAATATATTTGTGATGATGAAAGACCTGCTGCTGAGGAACATGAGTTAAGCTCGAGTAAAATAGTCAATATTGCATGGCACTATAATAATAATTTCATTTTGTAGCTTTTTTAAAAGAAAAATCTCATTTTCCATGTCTAGCCTGAGTTGACTTTTTGGGCTTGGGGTTTTAAATCGTGATGGACTCATGAATTGATATCACGATAGGCATTAGATAGATACGCACACAACACACAGAGTAAAACGAATAGTTACGTTCTTTACTTGAGGTATTCAACGTGAACAAAATCCAATCCAGTCTTAGGTAAATTAAGGGATTCCCTTTTGAAGCGTAGTAAATATTAACGTTATTAACTTTTTTTAAGCAACAAAAGTGAACGAACTATAAGACGATTAGGGTTTGCATTATATTATTAACTTTGCTTTCGAATCCATTGTTTACATTATAGTTTAGTTTAAGGCATTATTAGTTTACTACAACCATCATCTTCATCATCATCATTGTATCATCATCCTTCAGAAATCCGTCTTCTAATGGTAATTGGGTTATTAACAAGATTACAGAGAGATACAAATCTTACTACTACTACTTACTATAATATGTACACAAAGAAAGAAAGGGAGAGAAAAGACCGAGAAACAAAAACTGAGTTTGTTCACTTTTTTCTTTATAATAGTAATATTATTCAAAAGGAAGGATTGCTATTTGAAGGTCATTATTGTTATTATAATGCGTGTGGATTCTGTGTTGTGCCTTATCTTTAGTTGTATCTTGTACGTTTGTATATTCGGGTGAATTACAGATTTCTTAGAGAATGTTTACAATTGAGAAGAATGAAAAAAAATGTTGAAAATATTTTAATTTTATTCACATCTCTGAACGTAAAACATAGTTGAGTTGTTAGAAATGGGGCAAAGTTTTAAGATTTTTTTAAAAAGGAAAAAGATAAGTCCCACAGACAGTCCAATGCAATGTCCAATTTTTAAAAGCACAGAACAGATAAAGTAAGTCTTTCGTTAGCATTTTTTCTATTCCTAGTTAGCACAACTGTCAAGGTAGTACGGGGCATTTATCAAGATCATCTCTAAGAAATTACAAAATCTCATCCCATTGTGTAGTAAAAATCTTTCTGTTAAATACTAACCTCATGGGTTAGTTAAAATATCAAGCATTTGGCATTTTTGTAAGTATTATACACACACACACACATTCACATATTCAAAGTTTTAAAGTGCTCTACATTTAAACAAAAATGTCTTTCAATTATTTAAGAACATATGCCAAAGCAAGCCAGAAGCCAAATATTATTGTAATAAATGCAAATGCTATGTTAATATGCTTATGAATATTCTATAGATTCAAAGATTCAAACTAGTATTCTTTAAATTGTCTGTGTGTATGCTCAAAGTCAAATTCATCATTTAAAACTACACAAGGGAGAAGGAAAAAGAACTGTAACAGTAACACCAACAATAATAACAATAATCATAAACTAACACATTGACTTCTTTCTTTAACAATGACAATAAACCTATACAGAAAGAGTAATGAACCTCGAACCTGGTATCCACATCTGTCTTGTGTATATGCAGTACGGCCATAACTTTAAAAAAAACATTTTATCAATATTCATCATTTGAATTCAATGGAAATTCTAAGTCAATTATTTGGCTAGGAAGTGCAAGAAAAAAAATCTAAGCAATGGGATCAAGTCAATAGACCAATCCACCACCACCACCAGTAGCAATAGTAGACTATCTGATCGAACTAAATTGTATTAATGCACATACATTGTATTTCTAAAAGTTTTTAAAACCACATATAATTTTTATAGCTCTTGCTTAACTTATAAACTAAGCCAAACTACTTTAGTTAATAAAGCGGATTGTCAGTAGTAATAATAATATTGTTAGGTAAAGTTGCATTACATCTGTCTTTTCTATCATCCGTCCTCATGTGGATTGGATATGTTCTATATAAAAACAATTGAATAGAAAGGTGAGATATAGGGACAGAAGTATGTATGATTTGCAGAAGCATAATAATTTATAATATATAGGTAGCTCTTGTGTATATAAAAACGTAATAAAATGCAAATGTGAATAAGTTGGAAGTCATTAATTGGTGTAAAAGCCACTGCCACTGCCACTGTGTACTTGTTGATGATGATCTAGTAGTTAGTAAATTAAAAGTTGGTTGGTGACCAGTCACAAAATTGAGCAGTGACTTATCATTATGAGATGATGATGATGATGAAATGTGCTGAATCTAGGATCTCTGCATTCTTGTGCGGATTTGAGCTGAATGGTTAATGAGCTGTTAGTCTGAATTCGAATATTTATATTCTCAGCGTATATAATATGTATTACCTATAAGAATAAAAGAGGTTTTTGATGAATGGAGTTTTAAGATTGATTGCAATGATAATCCTCAATCACTAGGAAACTGCATTCGATCTGATTCTTCGAGTAAATAGTAGTACACACTGGTAATAGTAACTTATTATTATTATTGTTATTTCATTCTATAAGATCTTTAACTGATTAGATCGATCTTCATCATCATCATCGTATCTTTTTATTAGCTCGTTAGACAGTAGTAGGACTCGTAATTATTCTCTTTTCTTTCGGTTTAATCGTTATGCCCTACGAGATAATAAACTTTGATGGACGAAGTGACGATATTCAATGGACTTGAGTGACTGATTGTCTGATTGCAAGCTGCAGTGTGGGATTATTGTTATTGTCATCTCACATTAAATTTATATGCACATAGTACATAGTACATGCTTAAAACGCAAATTAGGTTGAAAATGAAAAATAAAATAGGTTTTTTAGAACTAAAACGTTTTATTTACTAGGGCTGGGTTATCTAGTAAGGTTCAATGTAGATTTTTATTAGTTAAAATATTGTGTTAATTTTTTTCTCAATTTAAAAACATGCAAAACATTAACTTGGATGACTTTTAACACGATGTAGTTCCATGTTCTAAGTAATTTAAATGTAACTAGTTAACTATTTAGTAGTATTGGATGTTGTTTCAAATAGAAAAATGCACTTAACTAAATTAGCCTTTAGCGAATGAGTTGTACCAATAAATGGTAATAATATTGTAGACGCAAAGCAGATTTATATATATATGTATTTTTGTTAAGCATTCGAGTCTTGTCTCTCGTCACTACTACTACTACCATTAGCAAATGGAAATAATATGTTGATTGTGATTACAGTGTATGTTCAACCTATTGATTGTTGTTATGTTAGGAAAGGTAATTATAGTAGTGGAACAAGAATAAGTAAACTAATGTAATTCTGCATTTTTGAATTATGTTTTTCTAATTGGAATGACCGGGTCGAAAGCCCCGTCTACTCTAAAAGCCAAGTCCAACGCAATATAATTTATTATTACCTCAGTGTAGTATCACATCAGTTGAATTAAAAAAAATGTTTCGAAACTCCTACCGACCAGACAACTGCCCTTAATAATCAAAATCTTTTTAATAATAATCAAACAAATCCAGATAGGTTAATGCTCCATCCATCCATCCATCTATCATTCCGTACTACTTTTTACTATGTACATACACTTTTATACTTTTAATGCATCTCATTGACTCCCTTGTTTTCATTTCTTTTAAGTAATACAAAAAAAAAGATTTCCTCATTATGGATTAAAAATTAGGTATAGATAAAATATAATGTGTGTATAGTGTAAAAGATTATTGTATATAAAAATTATGTCAATTTGATTTGATATTTAACTCGACTGACTGAGTTACTAGTTGTACGTACATAGTATATACAGTACAGAAAAATTAATGATATTAATAATTATGGTAATCCCTTGAAGAGTCAACAGTAAAGTCAATAATAATACAAGCTACATCAGTAGTTACAAAGTATACAAGACTATTAGTAAATTGTAATGTTTTTTCTTCTTCTTTCTAGTAATATTAAAAAGGTGGTAGTGGTGGTTAGGCTGTGAAAACTTGCGTGAGAATAACAGGTCTTTCCACTCTCATAGTGTAATTTAATGTGGATTTTTCATCTTAAACGCAATAATATGTGACTTGTAGCTAATCTCACGTAAAATTAAGTCCCTACTACTAATACTACTACTACTAGCAATTCAATTCAATTCCATTAGACTCATTCAGGAGTGAAAAGTAGCTTGTGAAGAAAATTTTTTTAAAGTCTTTCTTCTCCTTCTTCTGGTCGAAGAGCAAGCCGGTCGCTAGAGCATAATATTATTATTGTTATCATCAATTGTTGCCAGTAGTTGTAGTAGTGGTAAAGTCAACAGTGCCACTACTACTACTACTACTGCTCAAAGTTGATAATGTGGTCTCGGTGTGATATGTGAATATGTGATGGGAGATAGTAGTAGTGATGGTCGTCTCCTAATGATGATGAATGCAATAATGATGATAATGATGATGAAGTTGGTAGTGTTGGTTTGGCTATGATCATAATAAATTCTTGCTCTGTTTACTGTAGTAAACACAAGTGAACAGTAAGTATAATGCCACTGCATTGTTTTCCCATTGTTGGGCATATTATTCCTTCTTTTGTGTGAATATGGAGTTGATTATCATTATGATGATGATGATGATGAGAAACATATCTTCTTCTATCAAGTATCAACCACTTTATATGTTTTTTTTTCAATTCAGGATTCATTTGTCGTTTTTCTCGGCATTGTTCGTGTGAATTTATCGTTCTTAGAAAAAAAGGAGGAGATGGGTTTGAATACGAAACAATGTTCTGTCTTGTAGAGTGAAGAATCTGATGCAACCCATTTGTTCCTTTAATATTATTGACCTTGCCAAATTATTCTACACAAGATAAGAAATAAAAAGGCTGGTCTCTTCGAATAATAGCTTTGTTACTAGTAGTAGCAACATTTGTTCTGTTTGCATTATTATCTTGTGTGACAATACAAGATGAACACAACAACAACGGGTCAGAACATTAGTGTAGTTTTATTGTAGTTGCAGTAAGTAATGGATATTAGTATTATTATTATGTTTTTTACATCGGATGAGAAAAAATTGTTGGGCGATTCAGTTTAAAAAAAAAGTTTTTGGCTTCGTAAAATATTTGAACTCATTATTCCCTCTGATCATCTTCTTTTAAATGTTAAATTTTAAATGTAGTGGCATTAGTGGTCAATACTATATAGTAATGCTTAAATTACTACTTGAGGTTAGGACAATAGGGATGATAGTGCAGTAGGGGTTAAGTAGAGTAGTTTAGTAATATTATCTATTATAACTTATAAATTATGTAGAGTAGAAAATTTCTTGGAAGTAAAATAGCTTTACTTACTTAAATGTCACTAGTGACAGCAGAAACTCTGTGACTAGTATGGCATGGCTCCTGCTGGTCCTTGTGTTACTTGGTTAAAAAAATAATAAAACCAAAATAACAATTAAACATCATAGGAATAATAATATATGGGCCAATTCATTCCTTTCTATTATTCATTCATTGTATCTCTCTCTCTCTCAGAGATTCGCCTACAATTTAATAATCCCGTTGTTCTCTTCATAATGACAATTCAATGTTATTGTCAACCTGGCCTCAAAAATCAAAACCAGCATCAGTGGTTTAGGTTTTTCTAATAAGTATAAGTAAGTTATGTGGTTACTTTACTTGTGGTGATGGCAAGGCAAGGCAAGGATTAAATTTAAAGTAGGTTCAAATTTTCTTTAGAGAGCACTTGGTACTTTTAATGACACTGCCATGCCACTGGGTTAACTTCTTCTCAAAAAATACATAATTGATTCAAGTCATTCTTATTTCACATCCAAATCCTTCCTCTCTCCTCCTGAGGTTACATAAAAAAATATTGTTCTTGTTTCATTATTCAAGTAGATTAAGGAGATTAGATTACAACGCAAAATCTTTACACATCTTGTCAATGAATTACCACCTAAATATGTTTTAAAATGTTAAATAGATGAATAGCAAGTACTCCAGGAGAGCCAGGAGGGTACTAATTTGTGCATAGTTTGTCCTGATGAGTTAAAACATAATAGAAAGTTCTTTCTTTTAATTTAATACACGAGTGTGAGTCTCGAGAGTCTTCTTCACTTTAATAAAAGCTTTATTCTAAATAGTAGATAAATACAAATTTATCCTTACCGTAGGTATTATAAGTTCCTCTTTGTTTAAATTATGAAGGGAAGCCAACCATGTAAACACTAACTCATTGCCTTTTACCTTAATTAGGAGGCTTTGTTTTTTTTATTTAATAAAATTCGTTTTTGTCTCTTGGGTTGTTGTTTGTGGTGGCTTACCTTCTTCACTTTAATAAAAGCTTTATTCTAAATAGTAGATAAATACAAATTTATCCTTACCGTAGGTA
>JAQGAA010002737.1:0-12085 GCA_034696425.1 Isotoma viridis | reverse complement strand
TTTAAGTGATGTTATGTTATTGCAAGTAATTTAAGAATTTAATGTACGTTGAGTTATAAATTAGATGACGTAAGTTTCTACATTTCACTGTGAAACTCCTGTCAGTTTTCCTGCTGAAAGTTATCTCTCGATCTTAAAGAAAGGGTGCGGGTGGCATTTTAGACTAATACACGCTTTTAAAGCATTGCTATAATTTATTATTCGCTATTAGTAATGGACTTGATCATGAGTAGACAAATTATCATATAATGGAACAGAATGAAGGCACTTTAATTTAAAAAAAAATAAGTTCCAAAGTGCATTACACATTTAGATATTGGCACCAGCAAATAAACCACAATTAATTAGAAAAAATGCTTTAAAATCCTTAAAAGTTCTGCTAAAGCTGTATTCCTTTACAGTTTATTTAGAAACAATTTCAAAGTCCCCTACTACTACCTAACAAAAATACTTACGAAGAAGCAAATATTTTTTTATCTGGTTGGAAACAAATTAAACTCAAATTTTTTATATTTAATTCACCTTTCCACAAATTTTATTCTAGTTTTAAATCAGAATATTATACCGAAACCAAATATTGAAACAAATAAACTTTTATCAATTTGTCAATTCTTTCTTAAATTTTTCCCGAATGTAAATGTAACCCAGTATCATTATTTTTCCAGAATTCCCTATACAAGCAAAATGATCTTATTCTTTTCCATAAAAGTACGAGAGATTTTTCCCAGAATAAGCACAATCTCCTTTTATGATGATCCCACTCCTGTCATTCCCCAGAATACAACTTATTGCAGTGACACTTTACTTTTGTACTGCTTTCCATATAAAATAAAACCTCGGTATGATATCATGAATCGTGACATAATAAATCCGATTCAACAAGACTATATCAGAGATTTGGACTATTCTGAACTGTGAATACATCTAGACAGACACCCGTTACACCAGACAAGAGGGGTACATTGGTGTACGTGAGATTTAAAACCACTAGTCTTACTAGTCTTCCCGTTCAAGCCTTTTTGAACTATACAGAGGATTCAGTTTAGTCAGTGTGGGATTTTCATTTCGTGTTTTATGAAAATACTACCCGGGTGAAGTAAAGGACTTACTGGTTTTATACTTCTGACTTGGTATTTGGTACCAACCCAGCGTCAGTAGCAGAGATTCCAGAAATCGGATTACGCGAGTTGTCTCACTCTCACACTTATAAAGCACGGCTGGATTCTCAAAGCTGCACTGCAACTGATTTTCTCAAGTATACCCAGAGAAAGTCAACTTTTGTTCGAGTACTTCGCTTTCACATCTCATGACATGACAGTCCTTTTAGCAAATTATATTGAACTAGAAGTTGACGGCTTGTCAACCTGACATCCCTTACTCATCGTTAGTAACACCAACAAACTTCTGGCTTTATTCAGCAAATTTTTTTACTCCTTTATTACACCACACACAAACAAATTTGATATTCTCCTTCCTCCTCTAACAATTTATCACTACGAAGGAAGTGGAATCAGAATTGAATTGATGGCTAAAATTGAGACAAAGGTTGACACTGCCATTATGAACTAAAGACAAACTTCTTCACACAATAATGAGACAAAGTTAAATTCTTTGACACAAGTTAAATAAGCTAAATCTCTAGCTCAAACTTTGTCTAACGGAAACCATGCACCACCTCAAAAGATATGTCTCTAAATAAGATCAGCCGACCTTGTCATTGTCATCCACCAAATTTGTATAAAGACTTAAAAAACTGTATAAAGTCACGAAGTTCACGAGCGACAGCCGTTAGTATAAAAAACCAATTTGATTTATATATTTTTATACTCTGCTCCTTGCTGCTTTTGATACTGTGTATATCATTATTGAAGCGTAAGACCAAAGGCTGTTGCTTTCATATTCTGTTTTCAAAATGGATTATATATATATAGGAAATAGTTTCATTTGATGGAGCATCACCATAACCCTGATAACTGTCTCCTGATAACTGTCAACACTTGAAATATTATTGAGTAAGGTCTCTTCACAAAAAAAAGTCGGCACCAGTTGGGCTTCTTGTTCTTTACCTTATCATTTATGCAGCTGCAGAAAAAAGATCATAAATGATGAAGGTTTTTTTGTAAAAAAAATGTAAAGCCTATTTCCACTTTTTGCACCAATAATCTTGTAGCATTAGCCTTCTTATTTTATTACTCTTCATAAATAAACACGGATAATTTTTCACTTTAAATACTTTCACTCCTATTCCAGACTGTAACACATAAAAGTAAATGTCTAAATACTATTTCAAAGCAAAAAAACAGTTAGGGACATTTAGCTTGGCAGCTAAGTTTACTGTTTAGGGCTTCTTCCTTATTATATGCATATCGTAACTTATGACTTTGTTTGCCAGTTACCACTACTCTGAGCTAGAAAGTAGTGCTGGGTAAAAAGAAGTCAAAACTTCTGATCTTGAACATACACAAAAATTCTTGAAGGAAAAAGTAATGACATGTCAGAGGGTTTTTTTTAGCAAAGAATGTTTTTTGTAAGTGATGCTAATCCTATTAAAAATGTCTGAGGTTATGATTACAACCAATGTGTATATATGATTGAGGTGTGAGAGAGTTGGAAGTTTACAAAGCTTGACATTTTGTGGTGAAATTGACACGTAACATTTTCGCTATAATGAAAGAGTTAGTTCAACTGTGATTTAAGTTTGCTTAGTCTAAAAATGTCTAAAAATGTGTTAAATTTTTTAGAATTTAGGCCGTACACCACAACCGTTTTACTCATTACTGATTCTTGTATACATTTTTGTTGAGTGCCCATGCCCAACCATTTACATTTTTAGCGTATACAATTCATTTTTGAATTTAAGTGATAGAATAAGCGTCAACAAGTCTTTACAGATTTACAAGCAGTGTGACCTAAATGCTTCGTTTCGAAGGGACTTCAAAGGAAGTGTACTGTTTAGTAAAATCATTAATTACCCCCCAATGCTAAACTGCTTCTCATCAAAAGTTGACATGTGTTTTTTTTTCATTTTTAAACACAAACTGTGAAAAACAACATGAATCAACATTTATTGAATACCTTCGTAGATCTAGCAGAGTTAGACTTTTTTAGCTGCAATATAACATTTATAGTATTTACTCTTTACGGTATTTTAACTCTTGGAAGTTTATTATCCAGTTAACAGCTTGAGTCTTGAGAGATGCAAAATCGTTTTTCTTTTTCTTCCTGGGTACCTTATGCATGGAGGTACAGTTACGGAAACCATTGGATTTTTACAAAAGTTTATTCATTGGCAAACCCAAACGAAAATTTTTAAACCTAAATCGGCGACTGTTAACTTTTTTTCAATAATAACCAAACCCTTCCTTGGATCACTGTAATCTTTCATAAGTCCAACTAAAATTTAGTTTAGCCAACTTCAAAGCTTGAAATCAATTTTACTTTTAAGTGTGAATTTCCTTGAGTTTAAAACCGATTGAAGGCCTAACCAATAAATGGTAATAGAAATTGCATTAAAATAATTCTAATAGAATACAAATGAATTTTTAGATTGTTGAAGGTTAATAGTTTTTCATCAACTAAGCTAAATCAAAAGAGATTAAAATTAGTTATCTAATCTGATAATCAGATTATTTATTTCTTAGTACCTATAATGATTAGATTTGCTGAACACTATACATAAATTCATTCGGAGTTGAAGCGAGTTGATTTTTTCTGTAGCTCAGGTGTCATTGATGGTCGATTTTCATTGCTATGTTATGGACTAAATGCAAATCACTAGCAATTCAAGAATCTATTAATTTATATTTTTTAAATCATTTTGCAGACTTAAACATTTAAATCTTTAAACTTAAAGCCCATCCTTAACATATACGAATACTATTTAAATTGCAATACCATATATATCTTCAAGACCATCAATAAATACCGTCATTTTTTTCAAATGAGGAAACATCATAATAAAATTAAATAAGAGCATTTCATCCCTGATCAAGGTTGACATTCAAAGTAATAAATTAAATACTTTGTATGCATTTAACTCTGGCTCAAGCGGAAGTTGATTTACATCCGTTTTCTCATTCCTATTTTTCGTATAACAGTAAGTACTGAAATATCTGTTGTCATTCGTCATTCGTCATGCTAAATAATTTTTTTTTACTTTTGAACAAACTATATTGATACATTTTACAAATAAATTTTACAAAAAAATTAGCAATGGATTTCATTATCTATTCATCTTGGTAATTACCATTTAAAGTTATGCCATGAAATTATTAGCTTGTATATTATTATTATATAATTCACATAGCTCTGGCTTTTAGGAAAGGAACGAACGGCATCAAATAATTTTAATGAAAATTTATGATTTATTACGATGAGAATAAAAACAATATAGTAAACTATGCAGAAAAACATTTACTACCTGCACACTGCTGCATTCACACATTTTTGTTCCCCTTCATTGGCATCAGGTCAGGATTAGACCATAGGATTCACACACACACTCACTATAAAACAGCCAGCTCAAAGTCTTGTCTGAATCGAATTCCCATTAAGATAGTCACAAAAGAGATCTGGAGGTTGATAACTTTACTAAACTTCCCAAAGAATTACACAAGACTACTTATTATTAGCTGTTACAATCGACTACAACTTTTAACTACTACTAAAATATTGTAAAATGGAAAGGTTTTTTCTAAAGTTTACTGAAAAAAATGATTCGTACTTCTTACTTGGTATTTAGTACCTAAACAAAGAATTATTTTAAAAATATTAGATCACGTAATTGCGTGAAAACAGGATTTACCTATTATTATTATGAATTTAGCTTTGAGAACAAGGTGAACAGGACACTTTGTCTTGTTACTAGTTACTACTGAGTTGTTAAAATGAATTATGAATGGTAAACCACATTGGTTGAATCTTTTACTTTTACTCACAAACAGCAATTAAACCATCATTTTGCAATCTTTATAGGGAAGAAATTCGTGAATTGTTTCTAAAGTGTAACTTTAGATAAAAATTTTAATAAAAATCTTAAAATCTCAATACTCCCTAAAACTTTCTAAAGCTTTGTAATATTTAATGTTAAAATATGTATTTGCATGTACACAACAATTACAACTTACTGGTTTAGTAAATATGTTACCGGTAAAAAAAGATATATCCTATTTTAGGAAAGATGCCTTGAATAATGATTAGTATTGAAGTTGACGGGTTGACCCATGTTAAAATGAAACTCTGGAAGCACATCTGATGATGGACGACGCTTTGGGTTCTGAAATTACTATACTTTATTGTAATAATATCGGATCCGTTTTGGACTATTCCCAGAATCCTTTCTGCTAATAGTTATGAACCTGAAGTGAAGATGACTTAAGAAATGTATAAAAATGATACTACAGCAAAAACAACTGTCAAACTGAACATTAATCTTACGAAATACTAAACTAAAACCAGACTTACCTAAATACATTCTACCCACGTATAACTTTTTGTCATGTAAGGAAAACTCTTCCTTTCATTAAAAAAGCCACAACATTTTTGGGTGATGGTTATATTTCGTTACTTTGTAATCATATAGGTAAAGGTAAGGTTGAAAAATTTGAAAGGAACCTTATGCAATTTTCGAAGGTAACTATGAAATAGGTAATAATAGTAATTGCTCACAAGTATACATTTTTAACAACGATATTATTATATCACTTGATGCAATTTTTTGTATAACTCCCCTTTTTTGTTTTTTAAGTTCCTATTAAGAATTGAAACTTGTTAGTTGATAACGAAACAAAGGACATGACACACACACACTCACACATAACAACTACAACATTTAAAATCGAAAGGAGGTTGTTGCATGCTGCAACCGATTTCAATCTAAAACAATATAACTATTTTCAGTTAACAAGGATTTATAACTATTATTCTCTATGATATAATTACAATTGGATTTGGACAACTTTTAATTTAATGTGGCTTGAGTGGATGCACAAGTACTATTAAGTACTTAACTAAAGTAAAAGCTGTAATTATAAACATCAACTGTTACAATTATTTAATTTCTTTCTAGTGTGAAAGTGTATTATCTTATTCTTAGAGCAGAATTGCCTTTAAGTAAAATGCTAGGTTGTTTACACACAAGTCATACTTTAATCCCATCAATTAATTTACTTGATTACTTAATAAGTGTGCAGGTCGAATAGATTTTTTTTAAATTATCTTTTACAAGTAAAAAAGTATAAAAACGTGTACAGAATCATTTGTGCTGGGACTTGGGATATGGCTGCATAAGTTCGAAATTCAGCTTGTCTTAGAATTAAATAGTACTCAGACCCTTTTATACGAAGAGTTTATGACATTACAAGTTAGTAGAGGTTATAATATAGCAATATTAATAGGTTTTCTCACAAGAATCAACATTTATCCTATCATACGCATTAAATAAATGCTCTTTACGGTTGAATGTCATTAAATTAACTATTAAATATTGAGTTTATTATTTAAAGTAAAAATGACCTTCGTATACTCACAATAGTCAGACAGGCTTTTGTTAGATTATGAGAACTATTTTTCTTAAATTTACGTAGAAAAAAATGTATGCTAATATTGTTTGTCATTGCAGGTTGTTTTGTTACGTTTGAACGTAGACTATACCTACCTTAATCATTTTAGTGTTAAGTAGCTCATGATATAAAGAATGTTATTCGTATATTGTTACTTTGTCACTAGTTGTCAGTTCGTTAGTAATTATTATTTTTATGTTTCAAAGGTTAACTACATTTAATGTGAATAAATGAACTGAACGATTGATTCAATCAAATAACATGCACAATGCCTAGTCCTTTTTTTAATTGTCATTTTGTTTTCATATTTAAATTTGTGTTTTTGAGTCTGTGCCGTACCGTAGTAAATCCAGCACTTTTTGCATCATCTAATACATATTGACCTAGTCCACTGTTTCGATTTTACATTATCAAAGTTTTATGGTATAAATACTGTCTGTGCTATATAGGTATTGCGATTTTGAATGATAAAAACCAGAATCTCTGTCCAAATAATCATAAAAATTTACAATTTACATGTATGCTTTTATCAATCAAATAAATGATTTAGCTTAAACTAGGCGTAATTTAAAAGCATCATTGATGACTTTGACGGTGTCCAAAACATAATGTGATGAAGATTTAAGTTGGATCCATGGCTAAATAATTTTACTAAATTATATCTAATATACGGAAATAGACTAAAGAAAAGTGAGTTGTTCTAAGATACAACAATTGATTCCAATAATGGAGCTGTTTAACATCAAATTAAAATAAGCTCTCGTTTTAGTTAATGAAATGGTAAAATTATTTAATATCACAAACAGATATGAGTAATTTAATTTAATTTTAACGATTATTAGTGAATTAGGTATAATTGCGAATAATTATCTTATTAGTGATTGGCCAAGATGTGGATGTGTTAACCTAAAAAAATTAATCTCATAAAGAAAATCTCAATTTATTTTTTACCTTCGGAAAATAAATTTATGATTTTTATGAAAAATAGGATTTTTGCAACAATGACCTAGATTTACATATAGCATGGCATGAGTCTTACCGTCTTACGCATGGGAATAGTACAAAAATCGACAAAAATTTAAGTAAAAAAACTCGAGTACTTTCGATTTTTTTTTTGAAAATTGTTCGTTCAAATATAATAATCAAGACTGTGGATTGCGATTGCTAAATTTATTAGGTAATACGACTTTTTTGTAACAAAACTCCTAGCCTATTAATAAATCACGGAATGGAATTTTTTAAATGCTTCATTTTTGAGGGTAATTTTTCATGGATCCTGTCAAAATTCGTATTTGAGGGCAGATTCACAAATTGTTTGTCTTTGATATTATGATGAACAGGTTTTATAATTATAGCAGTAAACTTATCTGTTGCAGTTGCAGTTTTAATTACTTTATCACATCAATCAAAAAAATATCCACAATTCTACGTTCATCTGAATTTAATGATCTAATCGTAGTTCCAACATGATACACAGTTAAGCGTGAATTTTAACAAAATATAAACAATTATCATGAAAAGGAGCTTATTAAAGATAAGGTATAATTTAATTATACGTAACTCAACAATTTGTCTATTCTACTATAGTTGCAAAATTAGATTAAAAATGCATGCCATTTAATTACTTAAGTTGAACGACTACATTCATAATTTGAAGCAAATGATGGCTTCAAATTAATAATTTTTATTTGACCAATTAATTTTAAATGATTGAACTACACTTCATTTTATTTATTTTTATCGAATACATTTCACTTTGGATTCTCAGATTCACCTGAGTACAATAATTACTTAGTTTTTTCAACATTATATTACTATCCTAGTATTTATACACTTCTTATAATATTATCATAGACTTCTTAAGAATTTCAATATTTTAAATTTCTCTGGTTTTTTATTTTGTAATTGTGACACAGATAGCACTAAGACCATGATGATGCATTTTCATCTCAAATAAATATATTTTACATAATAAGCAATACACAACAAAATTCATTTTGAACAACTTGATCATATAGTACCACAAATTAATTGGCAACTGGCACCTCGTACTACATGTCTTTACTTAAACTTTATTACTACGGTTAGCAATTCAGTTCTATTTCCAAGACTAGAAAACGTCTGGTATTATTGGTACCCACTTGATTGATAATGGCTACATTTAAATTACACAATTGTGATAATTGGCTTTGAGCTTCTGGGTATTATTGCATCAATGCAATATTATATTAGCCTTCATTAGACTTAACATTTCATAAAGATGAGCATCTATTGCTGCAGCGAAATTACAATCATTTATAAAAACAAAAAACAACCAATTATGAGTACTTGCAAAAAGCTGCTAATTTTAAAACGAACACAACTACAGGTTAGGCACTAAAATAATAAGTTTAACAGCCATGTAAATGCTTTCGATGGCTATAGTCTACAATCGATTGGAACGTGTTCTAAAAATACTGAGTAACTTATCACCATATGTAGGCATTTAAGTAGGTACTTTACTACAAAGACAAGGCAGTTTTCAAAGCGAAACTCACAGCTCTCATATCTTCATACATCATAATATATATATTACCTTTTCACATTTTAAGAATTAGTATAACATCCGAATTTTAATAGTTCTCGTAAATATTAAGCAAACGCAGTGCTATGAAATAGTTTCTTTGAAATTTAAGGTACATGGTATAATAGCGTACTTTACTTCTGATATATTAGAATGTTTAATGCGAAGATCTAAAGCATATATTCATTTTAGTATTCTGAGGTTTTTAAAAATTACTTTGAGTAAGATCAATCAATTGAGTAAGAGCAAATCAATTTTTCATTTATCTGAATAGCTTTAAGCATATATATATATATCTTATATCATAAGTCAAGCCAGTAAAGATTCCATCGAATGCTTAGAAGGTTATCAATATTAGTTCAGTTTTTGATTGGTAATAATATTTTTGATGTAAAACATGGAATACTAAAAACTACACAAGTTGTACATAATTTAATTTAATAATTGCTGACACACGAACTTGATTTTCAGTGGGAAGTTTTACGTCATATCACATCAAAAGCAGGTTCTATTTAGCTGCAATCTACAGCACGTCTTTAAGTACTTTTCTTGTCAATTCTTACACATTATAAACATCATTCAAAATATAATTTGGCAAGTCAACCAGTAAAAATAATTGGAATAACAATGTCACCCCATATCCTCTCAATGAGGATGAACTACTGACAAAAGTTACTACTACTTTGACAATTGACATTTTTTTAATTACTATGCGTTTCATTCTATAAATATAATAGATATATAATAGTTTTCCTACACTTCTTTAAAATACTAATCAGGTTCCAGTAAAATTTTTTCTAATGCACCCGTTCCAGGTTTCGGCGGCGCTTGCAGGCGACTGCTTTCAAAAGACACTTTCACTCTTCCGATTTTAGTAGTCAGGTCATATTTCTGCAAAAATAAATGTTTCTTGTATTACAGATTATTTAAACATAGCTTAAAATGGATTATGCTGTTAACATTACTTTACATTGGAGGGAGAAAAACTGCTGTCTAAAATGCAAAAGGCGATAACAAAAAAATCATAAGTACCTGTGGTGGTTGTGCGTGATCAAGTGCTCTGGAAGGACTGCCCAAACCCCCTATTTTGCTGCATAAGGTGTCGTATACTGAGTAAAGCGCTGCAAATAATAGTTCAAAGCAACGTAAGTACAATTCCATCTCAGTAAGAAACTTTTCTTCATACAGCGACATACTAATTAAATTACTAATCAGCTTCCAACTTTACTCACAACTTCTACATTTCAACTACTATTTTACTTTATGCTGTGAATAATATTATGTTCAAAGCAACTGGCAACTACTTGAAGAGAATCGTACTGAAATGAATACAATTGAATACATAGACCGCATGAAAATAAAAAATAGCAACACCACATATTCTAAATACTTTTAAAGCTCACATAACAAGACCATTTTTAAACTACACCGAAATATCATATTTTCGGTTCATAATAATGTACCATACTAGGGCAAAGCAATCTAGGTATGTAGAATTGTCTAGCCTTTAATGAGAGTATCACAGGATTTCTCAACGTACCTTAACAAATATTAAAGTGAATACATATCACATACTTTTAAGAGTTCGACTAGATGCAGCCTTACTGATGTCTTCATCTTTACTCTTGAACGAAGGAGACATTGGTCTTGAGTTCCCTTCCATAGGAGAGTTTTGCGGTGTTTCACAAGATTTAAGGTAATCACTTGAACTACATTGCGAGATATCTTGTTTGTCGTTCGAATTCAAATCGTTATTCGTGTTTGAAGAAACCATTGAACTTGAAATAGGACTGACTGCTTCTGATGGGGTTAAAACAGAAGAGGAGAGAGAACACGTAGAAATTGTTGTGGACATATTCGTTGAAAATAATGTAGTGGTAGAATCTCTTCTATGATAGTGAGGGGAAGTAGTTACGAAGGTAAACACGGCTGGTGTTGAAACTATAAGTGTACTAGGTTCTGCATTGGTGAGTTCGAGAATTGACTGTGTAAATAATTAACATTGTAATATAATTAGGTTAGTTTTAATATAACAATATATAAAAAGCGGGCACATTGCAGTCTACGCATCGCTCATCACCTCAAGTCCAATTCCTCCAATAGGCCTTTCAATTCTTGTTTTTACACCGGGTCTCTTTTCCAGTAAGTTGCCCAAATGAGGTGTTGCAAGTGCGCTCCAGATTTGTAGCGTTGATGATCCCTCTAAAGGTTTGACAATTTGTAACTTTTCAGGCAGCCTCCACGAGCTTCCAGGAGTGGAGCTTCCGCCAGGAGAATGACATAAAGAAGATCCTAAACCAGATTCGAGCACCAATGAGTTGAAATTGGAACTCATCATCATCTCATGAGATGAAGATGAGTCCAATGAGGGCAACCCTGAGGAATTAGAATGGTAACCAGAAGACGATGCTGACGACATCAGAGCACCTGGTCATAATAATAATGCATTTGACACAAGATGTAATATTATACGATTATTTACATTCCATTAGAATTAAACCTACTTGAGGCTAATGATGCTGCTTCCCCAATTTTGGAATTTGCACAACGAACCAAGTCAAACGTTCGTCTGAAATAATCAGACGATCTTCTTTGTCGCGCAACAGAGGAATCAATCTCATAGGCAAGAGAATCAAAAACAGTAACTACGTCCGCCCCTTCTTCTTTTTTCTTCTGGGCTTCCCGTAACTGTTCTTGTGTTTCTTTGAGGATAGACACAACTTCAACATAATTGTCCTAATAAGACGATACAACAAATCATGAATAATTTATGTCTCGTAATATAGCCTCTTTGATGACTTTTTGAATAAAAATAAATAAAAAGTACCTTTAGATCTGACAACTCTGTCGCCAATTCATTTTGATTACTTCTGAGGGCTTCTAATAACTTGTGCAACTCCACATTCTCATGGAATAATTCTTGATTTGTTGATTGAAAAACTTTCAATTCTTCCTCAAGCAC
>JAQGAA010002736.1:0-12088 GCA_034696425.1 Isotoma viridis | reverse complement strand
GGCTTACTAACCCTTGGTCACTTTCTCCAGAGACAGCTTGGTCACTTTGGTCTTGGTCACTTTTACCGGGAATCGTTTATTCCCCGATAGGTAACAAATTAACTCTATCTGAAAATAAAAAAGAACGAGGATTAATAATGATTCCTTTAGGGTGTAAAATGTACCGTGTACACCTGAGACACTTTATCAGTTAGTAAAACACAAGGTAGTAGTAGTAAAAGTAAAGTAAGAATATTGTATTGTGTGTTGTATCAATCACACGGGTGATTAATGATTACTCATTTGTTAAGAAAGAAGCCAACAATAGAATGACTTCATTGAATTAAAATCACCAATCCCACACTCTAGCAAATTGAAGGAAGATTACATGAGAATTAGCATTGGTATTTACATTGTTTCTCCTACTACTACTGCCACTTTTCCAAGATAAATTGCTCATCTTTGAATTAATTCTCTTTTAGGTCTTTTATTCCTTATAAGTTATAGTGTGTATACGGAGGAATAGGAAATAAAATTACACATTTGCTTTGGATAAGTGTACCTACATTTTATAGGAGAGATAAAAATATAACTTTTTCTTATATTACTGTTGTAAAAGGTACGGGTAGGAACAAATTAAATAAGATATGACTCATTTCATCTCTCTAACAACTGTCTTTATTAATCTTTTTTTAAGTTCTAAGCTATTTCTTCTAATAATATATCTATTGTCAATGGGTATTCATTGTTGTGATTGCCTTTTTTTCTATTGTTTAATCTTCTTTAATTGCATCATCATCACGACTAATGGAAATAATACTTTGAGTGTGTGTGTGCATGTTTCATTTGATGATATTAGTAGAAATGGTGATACGAATATCATTTTTACATATTATGCATATAATACATTGTCACAGTAGTAAGGGTATAATCATTAGTACAGTTGAATCTCGGAATGTGTTTGCTGGTGTGTACAATTCTCAAAGTTCTGGCTTAGACATTTAATAGTTTGGCTATTCTTAAACTTCTATACATTTTATTCAATTAGAACTCAGTAAGTAGATTCAACTCAAAACATAAAAAATGAATCAAATTAAGACAACAGAACAGAGAGCTTGGCCCGTGGCCTTCTAATTTATTATTAAAAATCCCTTGATACTTATAATAATAATTATGACGAGGACTGAAGAAGATGAAGATATTATGATCATTGCATCCGTCATCCGAGTCTATTTTTTTATTAACTTAATTGTGCTATGTGCACACACATTCCATACCTCACGTGTGTGACCTACCTGAATTTTATCTCCTTTAATATAAATAACAATAAATGTACCTACCTAACCTACGTAAAAGTAATAATAATATTACCTATCTTTGAATTAAATTATTCAGTACAAAATTATTAATATACAATGTAATCTGTGTCCAACGTGTAATTGCTAATTAAAATCTGGGTATCAACATCACACACACACTAGCAGCACAGCAAGAATTTATTTATGTCAAGACTCTATAGGGGCAGATAGAAAGAAACACGTTGTAAATTCTATTGTAATTATGCATAAGGAAAAATTTGTAATCCTTGTATCAGTCACAAAATAGCAATTAGAATATGCTAATTAGAAATGTCGATGCTTCATGTGTCATCAGAATCATCATCATTATCACGAAGATGAGGTAAAAAATGCTTACGAACCAAACTCAGGTATTTTTTTACATGACACATGACATCCCCCCAACCTCAAAGACACAGACACGAAATGACACGCTTTTAAAATTATTATTAATATGGATTCCATTTACTTATTTACTGTCGGTAAAAAACAACACAAATTCTTAGTGATAAGCTTTTTATAAACAAAGAAAGCCGTTTTTATGTTATTCTTTCTTGTGTTAAGTAAAAAACTCCGTCGCTTATGGTATTATTTGAGTCCTATGATTGATAAAATTACTACAATTAGATATAATAGAATTGAGAAGATTCATTCCAATTTTTTAATAAGAATTGTAACACCATAACGAATAGCTTTTTGAATGGATGAATTGATAATAATGATTGCAGTCGTGGTAGTACTTGTGAATAGAATTGTATTAAAAATAATAGTATCTACAATAATAAACTACTGACCACTGACCTCACTTTTTATCTGTGTACTGATTGAGAATTGAGACTGAAGTGCAAACTTATTTTTTATTAAGGATTTCTACTAAGGATGCGTTAGTTTTAAGTAATACCTTGAACGTTTTATAAAAATTGCTACGTTTTGAGGTTTGTGAGTGATTTCAGTTAGGGTCTCAATTCACACAGTAGTAGTAGAGTATATTAAGGTCTTTGCCAAAAAGTATCGCAAATCTTTTAAAGATTTTTTAATATCATACTAAATCCTTTACTCTAAAGATAAGGGATTGATGATACTATGATGCAGGTCAGAGTTAAAATGGTTTTAAAAAAGTTCTATTTTTTACTGAATATATTTTGTACCGTGTGAATCCTTTTTGTTACGAGATGCGTAATTAGTACATTTCAATTTACCTTGAAGTCTGGGCTTGTTAAAATATCACACAAAAGAAGGATATGAATAAAGTCCTGATAAGAACAATTTAGCTAATATTTTTAAAATCTATAAAAAAATTCCAGGCCAGCCAACAGAATCCTTTGTTAAGGTCCAAAGGTCATAGTTCTTGCTATAGGGACGAGATAGGTTACCAGGTACAATTAAACAGAGATCAAAACAAAATATGCTTTAAAGAGTAAAAAAAATGTATAAACGGCCCCCAAAGCCTTACCAGGCAAAAAACCATCACTAAAGGCTTTGTGGCTTTTTAAATAGAATAGTTTTAAATCTGAATACGTGGTAAGGTTTGCTGTAACATGATCTAATTTGCGCATAGGATTGAGAGATGATAATTTAAAGTGATAAAAAGGTTCATAATTATCATTATGTAACAATAGTATTAATCTCTTACACTTCATATCTATCACAGCTACTAACTACGAACCACCACCACGACCACAATCAAACCAATATAAATTATTATACGTATTAAATTTATTTATTAAAGATTTGGGCCAAAGATAAAGCCAGACCTTAACAGTTCGTTCCGTCCGTCCCATCCTGGCAAAGAGGCAGACGAGATTATTAGGGCGATAAGTTGCATAGCTTTTTATAGTTACGTATTTAAAGTAATTTGAATGCTAAATACACCCTCAAGAAATCTAAACCTTTTTTTATTTTCATTAAAAGAATTTTCAATGTTACGGGGATTTTCGTATGTTTTGGCAAAGTCAAACAAATTCAATTAAACGATTAAACCTAGGTAATTAGGTTACAGAGTAATTTTTTTTTAATTTAAATTAAATTTTTAAAATGCCGAAATCCAATTCAGTTCTTGAATTCAAATCGAAATGATGAGTTGTTACGTTCTCTATAACGGAGGGAACTATTTGTTACAAGCTATTTATAGCAATATGCAAATTTAGGTTAAGACGATAATAGAGAATCACATCTAATAAAAGTACAAATCACGTAATGCAATCAATAAAATAAAATGATGTCATAAATTCAAGAATAGAGATAAGAGTAGAAGTACAAGAAGTACAAGTTTATAAGAGTATGCAAACAAATGCGCTGAGGAACTAATTAATAATTCTATCCATGTCAGAAGCTTTCTTAGAAATTACATGGCAATCTCTCTGGTCGGTCACTCTAATTAATAAATACTTTGTGATGATACAACATACACAACGGAGTCCCAAAAATAAGTAAAAACTATGTACAAGTGGTTACATTTAACATGCTAAGAAATTTCGTGCACATTTCAGCTTCAAAACTCCAGTATTTCTTTAAACAAAAGCTGAACTTCACATCTTCCCTTATCCGATTGACAAAAACGAATACTATCCAAATGTTCCAAAATCTCACACAAAATTTATGGCCATGTGTGTCCCTCTCCCCAACCTCTCACCTCATGGACACACACAAACACAAAGATAATAGCATTTCAAAGTGTACACCTTGTCATTTGTACTACTAATAACAATAATTATTCACTCATACATCACATCATAAAATCTGACAATCGTTTTGCCATGTGGGAGTTGACCACTTGATTACAAAAAAATCATGCAATTCTTTTTTAATTGAAAAAAAAACTAAAAACACAAGAAAAGTTACAAATTGTTGTACTTCATATTTCATGTATAGTCTCCGCCTTATCTTTGTAATCACTTTTTAGATTCTTGTAAGATATTTACATAATTACACCGAGTGTGACACAGCTGCCGTTTCAATTTTCAGCCCATAACTAATAATAATGCAAATCTTTTTATGAAATTGATGATTGTTCACATTTTTCATTCAAGTTTTATTCAAAACTTCATTTTAAGACATTTAATTTTATTAATAAAAGTCATTTCCATTGTTGTTAGTCCGTTGACTTAATATCTGAGATGGAACAAGTGCCCATCCTCTTTGTCCCATCGAGTTACTTGGATAATATTGATATAATTGGGTAGCAGCATCTAACATTTCAACTTTAAAACTGGAACTATTTAAAGTTCGGTGTCGGTATTAAAATTTTAAATAAAATAACCCTTTGAGATTCTTTGAACTCTTTATAGAATAAAACTCGTTTAGTCAGACCGGATCCATGCATGCATGTTTTAGTCAACGGCATATCATAATAGCTTTTCGGTAATAAAAGAAAGAGCAATTTAGTTGCAAAGGAAGTGTCATGTTTACTGCACACTCGTACTATTTATGATTTTTTTGTTTGACAACAACATGATATGATTGCAATTCTTTTACAATATGCATTCAAATTTTTTTTAAAATTCGATTCGCCTTTTTTGAGCAGCAATTTAATAGTAGAAGCAGTTCAAAAGTTGACATGTTTATGATGCACAAAATATCATAGTATTATTTATTATGTTGTACAGGGTGGAAACGGTACAGTGCATTTTCTTTTCATTATTAATCTTTAATGATTTTTATGATAAAATGATTTAGAATTTGAAAACGTATTATTATTGTGATTTAGGTGACCATTTTACAGTTCCACTGAAGACTTTTAAACTATTCGCTTTTAAAGTCCTTAAAACTCATTGTGGGACTCTGACATTTCTTTTTTTAGGTTTCTTAAAACCAAAATTTCCATTCATTCTTTGTAGCTAAAAGGAATCATCTTAATCTTGAAATAATATTATAGTAAAGTATGAAATTCACCATATAGTGTAAAGTTTGTTTGGAATTAAAATAAATATTGAAGAATAAAAGGGCACCGCCTTGGTTACAGGCTTTCATTTTCATTTTTCATCTTATCGGCAACATGTGTCTGATTTCGAAAATAATTATTAAATAAAAAAAATACTCTTGTATGTAATCAAGGTCATTTTTTTGTATTTAAATAAACTTGTCCAAATTTCATAATAATATGACCCCAAATGGAATCAAAGTGCTTGTCTTTATACAAAAATGAATCTTTGGCCCTACCACCATCACTATCTGCGTAAATCCATTTTTGCTACTTTGCTTTTCCCTTTAGTTATGATCACTGTAAAAAAAAACTTTTAAAAATAATTTCTAGAATTCTAGAATAACGTCCTGATTCTTAAAATTACTCAAATTGCATTTCGTTTCTCATGTTTCCTACTTTTCGCTATTTTTTGTACAAAAAATTAAATCTCTTCTTTTGTATGTGTCTGTGTATCGATTTGATTGACATAAGTTGAAAGTAGCTGACCCACTCATTCTTAAAATTTAGCAAATAATCTTAGTTTTACGTGCAAGTAAATTAAGTGAGGCCATCCGTTTTTATTCAATTCGACCCTCGCAACTTGAACAACCCATCACATTTTACATTTTATTTACCAGTCGATCGTTAACTTTTAAAAGACATTAAAAGTTAAACAGTATTAGTTAGAAGCTAATAGGAAATAAATGAAACCCTGTTTGACAAGTTTAGTCCCTCTCAAATCGTCTTTCACTCTATACAGAGATCTCATTCCCAAAGTTTATTCTTAAATTCAGTTCACAATAAGTTGTTGCATGTTCTTATATTGAAACTGTGTGCAGGATGGACTTAAAATCTCATGGCATGTCAAATCTGATCAATAATTTGTCTCAAGGTGCAATGCATCTCGATTCCCTAATACTTTTGATGATATTAAATGATCGTCTATTAAATATAAAACCCTTTTGTATCATTTCCTTCAGTTGCTATTAAGCCATCCATCTCTTGAAATGACGTTAACAAGCCCCTTGAAATGACGCTTAAAGCGTTGATTGATTGTTATCGTATATTCCAGTTGCATTTTGCAACTTCATATACCTAAATATTACAGCAAAAACATTGACATAGGTCGCCCATGATACTAAATAATACAAGTTGTACTTTTTGTCATCTAATAAAAATGGTACCTATATAAAAGTAAATGTAACCACCATCAGCACTAACGAAGTGGATTGACGATTGACCGAACCGTTCAAAAGTGACAGACTTCTTGCAATTAAATACAAACAACAAGTTTTTATCTCGAATTCAATTCATTCCCCATCTCTTAGTTCTCTTAATACAATTGCACCCTCACTTAGCATCGCTACTCAAACTCAACTTTACTAAAAGTGCTATATTATCAACCATTGCGAAAAATCAATGTATGCTATTTCATTCTCTCTTTTGTTTAATTTTTTTTAACACTAAGATGATCTAAGACATCTTGACGCATTCCTTAATCATCATTATCTTGAATGTGTCAAGAACTGAAGAGTTAAACTGTAAACAGAAGCATTATTTCTCACTTTGTCTTAACACATCCCTTTCTGCTTGTTAAGATTAGATATAAGTATTATATGCTGGTTATAAATCATGGGATGGATTATTTTTATATTTATAAATGAAAATTGTAAACGTACCTATAGTTTAGTCGTGTAATTCCTATAATCAACCTCAGATTATGAATGAATTACACGAACACTCCATGTTCACAAACGTATACGAATGTAATTCTGTTGATTAACTATAATAGCCTGATCACCCCCGAATTCCTAACTAATCCCAGTCTTTGACCAAATATCGTTAAGAATCCTAATTTCTTCCTTATTTACTAACTTTCCAATAACAAACACCAATTTCCTACTTACATTTTGGTAAACCTTCTCACTACCCAACACCAAAGTTTATGAACAGTTCTTGCTAACCAGGGTTTAATCTGAAAAAGAAGCTACTTGCTTATTACTGTTTAGTTAATGTTGTCGAGACTCTTTGTGTAAAAGGAAAATAAATAGAATTAAAACTACTACACAGGAAAACTTATTTAGACAAGTAAATCAGCCCAGTTCTGTCAATCCTTGTCTCTAAGAAAAATTAAGTGGTTAAAAATCTGACTAAAAAAGAAGTACACGCATTATATTTATTTTGTGCATGCTAATAATTATCATTGTTTGCCTTAGTAATAATAACTTTTAATTATTACTTTGTTAATGATTAATTGTTCCATGAATTTTATATTTTTAATTGTTCCAACTACACAATGTTTTTTATCTGTAAATAAGTTTCTCAAATAGTTAATCATATAAGGAATTGCTATTTAATGAATTAAAACAGACTAAAATCAAAACAGAAATGATTACACGTATAAAAAATACATGCTGAGAATGAGAGTGATAGGTACATATTGATAATAATAATGTGATGCTACTTGAAAATGGTGCCGTTGCCATTTTAGTCTCTATATTTTAATTAACTATTATACGATTCAAATTAACACATAACATGTGTATTATGCATCTTATCATTATTTGCATTTTCAAATACAAACACACTCAAAAGTTTGCAAATTCAGAAATAAGTCAGAAACTTCAAAAAACCTTAACTCTGTTAAAGGTCACATTTTCAAAAATACAGATGAAGCTTTACAATTGTGCCTTACGCATAAAAAATAAAAATTATTTAGTATGCTATCCTTTAATATTAAAAAACGCAAATCATCAATCCTTGACCCAGAGCTTAAACATATTATACACATTAGTGACGCGGAAACCGATGGAGTCAAGGTAAATTTTTGTGCAAAAATAAATAGGGAGACAATTAGTTACTTTGTATTGATGACGATGATCACTCCATACTTAAAGTTTTGACATGACATTGTATCATCATTATCATCATCATCATCATCAATTTATTTTTATTATTATATGGTCATAGTTAAGCACAGACAGTCTCTTATTACAAGAGATGATTTTGATGATGCCACAACAAGACACAAGTGTTGCATTGTTCTTCACATCTTCGAGGAATTTCTTATGCAGGAAATTTTTCTTGGTAAAAAATAAAATATTTCTCGCAATGAAAAGAAGATTCATGAATACCTGGGGAGTTAGAGAATCTTTTTGAGTCTTTACTGATTGATATTTACACGCTATATCGCATATGCATTAATATATAAATATCTACCACTGGATAAAAAATGTAAAAAATATTAATCAGGAAAAAAGTGATTAGGTATTTTAAAAGATGACGAAGAAGCTAAAGGAAGAGAGGATAAATCGTGATTTCTTGTTTGATAAAAATGATGATGTGATTAACTTGCGTAAGCTTTGAGTATAGAAAATACTTCGTTTATCAACTATTTAAGGGACGGAGTGTTTGCAAATCATGGGTAGATTTTGTGTTTACTATGTCCAGTAGTGTTTGAAACCCTACAGCTGCCTACGGTTTATTTGGGCCGACAGGGAACTTAAAGTCAGATTTACACTTCGGTATATGGAAGAGTGGTTGAGTTTTTCTTGATAATTTAAAAACTGGTGTAGACGAGAAAGTCACAAATGTCATATGGAAGCTTCGTATATTTAGTCCACAAATAAGTTTATGAACAAACCCAATCACTTAGCATAAACGAACCTAGACAACATTAATTTTCAGTATATTACAACTAATTTACTACACAAAGAAAACATGATGATTTTGATGATCAAATTGAATTGAATTCATCATCATATTGAATTATTTTTGCATGAGGAAACCATTTATTCCTCAAAGTGTTTGTCTCTGCTCCTTAATTTTGCCTTGTAGTATCTTGGATGTGATGCCTTGACGAAGGATTTTTCGTGTATAATTGTACGACGTGCGTACTCGAATTACAATGTACAATAATAATCCTACATATTATTATTATTACTTTCTGCATACAATTAACAAAAATTCCAATTTGAGATGAAATTATGTTTTGTGCATCAAGGTCTCTTATTTATGATATTGTATACAAGATAAGAACGCAGAAATGGAAGGTTAGGTCATTTAAATTGTTTATTCTTCAAGTGTATACATATTTTGTAATAATATAGCCTGCATAAATCATTTGCCAAAATCTTTAGAAATCCAGGTTCATTTACATAATACGTTGCTGGAAATGGGGAAAGGTTTGTGTTGTTGGTTAGGTTATTTAAGACACAAGAGATTTCGGATAATATCACGTGCTAAAATATATTTGCATTGTATCTTATCCATAAGGTTCCTAAGAAATTAGTTTAATCATTTAATCGAGTCACAAAATTCACTTCTGTAACCAATAAACACTACAAGAATTTAAAAATGCCAGCTATAAATATTATGCAAATACTATAAAAAGATACTCATCTTCATCACTAAATGTTTTTTCATGTCTCTTATTTGATTATATTTACCCAAAGTATTTTATATAACACTTTATGACTATTCTTACTAAATCTATTTACTTTTGCAAAAAGGAATCCAGATCCAGAGTGTACACGCAAACAGAAAAATCAATTATGTATTTTTACGGATTTTGAATGCCAAACTCTGTATACATATACCACACTTCTCAGAGAATAAGAACCCATGAAAAGTTAACATTTCAAACTGTTTAAAAGCATATACGGTCTCTTATATACCAAGAACAGTGGTATTACTTTACAAAACAAACTTTATTATAAAAGACAAAGTTTCTTATTCTAAAAATTGTGGACAACATTATTGGAAAGATGATTGGGCGCAAGTGATGTGTATATAGTTGCTTTAGCTCATGATGATGATGACCCTGGGTGACTTGTAGTAGTTGTTGTGTGTGCAATTGCAAAGTGCAAATAGTAAAGATAAGGTTGAAGATGAGAATGCAAAGAATAAAAATGACAGAGGAATTGTAAAAACTATTAAGTATAGTATTCTTATACAAGTAATAATAATATTGAGTATAGATGGATAGGGACTAACAAAACATATAAATGATGATGACCATCTCATGATTCCTATTGATGATGATAATGAAGGAGGAAGATGAGCCACTTGACTTTGTACATATTATTATGATTTTCCTATCCCTATAATTTCTTGAGCCATATCGAGGGTTTGCAATTCTAAAGGTCGGCCTGTATGTCCATCCTTAAACAATGTTTATCTTCTTTGTAAAAGGGGTATCTTTTTTTATGTAAACATATTCAAGTAAATTCACAAATTTTAGAATTTATTAGAATTTATAGACAAAGACTGGAATTCTTAATCAAGTTAACTTTGCATTCTTAATTTAGTCTGAGCCTTTAAAATTAACACGGCGTTTTTATCTACTGAGGGTTGGATTCTTTTATATAATCAGAATAAACTTTTTAAAAAAGAATTATTTTTTAATTTCTAAAATTCCAACATCAATATAAAAAATGCTGTGCAAATAAATGACTAGTTGGTTGTGAAGCTGTAACCACTTTAATGGAGGAATTCTAATTAATGTATATAAATGCTACTACTTACTAACTTCTACTATACTAAACAAAGCTTAACTTCGACTTTGACTTTACCTTCGCGTATTTAATATTATATATTTGTTCGTCGCCATCTCCATGAAGACCAAAGGCAAATAAATACTCAAGATGTTTTACAACATGACTTGACTATCTATCGCCTGCCTGCTATACCTACATGACATTGTATCGCATCTTATGTAAGTATTGCCAATACGGATGTGTCTTTGCAGAAAAAAATCAGTTAGTTTAGCCAGGGTTTGGAAGAACAAGAACCAGTTTGATATTTGATGATTTCTGTTGATGAAGATGATTTGATCATCTTCATGTTGATGATTGACTTTGCTGTAGAAATAAAAAAAAATGAGGCGGAGGATTTTACATATTTTTTCTTGTATTTTTTACTCTACTACACAAATAATATATTTTAACATACTGAAATCTTATGTATTGTTTGGAGGAGCTTGTCAAATTTAAAAAGGAAAATTTGTTTTAAAAAAACCTAAAACAACGGGATGACTTGATGAAATTTTAAATTAATAGTTGAAAGGAGTTATTCTCTAAACACTAAAACATCAAGTAAACACAGAATGTTAAGTAACTTGCGTAATTGATAGTAATAACGTTTACACTGGATCTTTAGCGTTGTAATTATTTGTGGTTATCTAACCTTAAGATAACATTTACGCCCAAGAGGTATAATTCGTAGCAGAAAGTTAACTTTTCTCAAATATTTTTGTTAGATTTTAGGGTGCTAGGAGGAACTAAATGGGTTGACATTTTCTAAGATTCAATATAATACACGAGTGTTTGTTTCATAACTAAAGCCATAAGCCAAAACACACATACTTTATGAATAGTCTATGAATAAGTTCTTCGCATTTTATTATTGATTGGGTGCTTTTTGAATTTTATCATGAGAATATTTAATTTTACTCAAATAAAGATGAGATCAAGATGAGTACACGAGTATGAAGTGAAATGCTAATTTGTTGTAAATCCGTGTAAAAAAGATACCTATTATATATTTTGGTAACTTTTTCCCTCTGCTGTGATAATCATCAGTTTATGAAAGGTTGAGATCTAAGGAATTTTTTATATGTAATGGACGGAGATGATCTCACCCTCTATAAAATTGGTATATTTTATAAAACTAATCACATCATCCTATTTCCAGAGAAGATGTTCTTCCAGAAAAATGCGAACAATATAGGATTTATCCTATAATATAACATAGAACTTTATTGTTCAATAAAGGATTAATTATGATAAAAAAGACTCTTCAATAGTCGCAGTTTCTTTTGTTATTAAAATTGGTATATTTTATAAAACTAATCACATCATCCTATTTCCAG